>JAGPOW010000733.1:1095-11774 GCA_030014935.1 Caiman crocodilus | reverse complement strand
AAGATTACAACTCAGAATACAGACCCAAAGATATTACTGACCTTATACACTTCATCCTCACACACAACAATTTCACTTTTAATAATCAACACTTCCTCCGGATGATGGGATCAGCTATGGGCACTAAAATGGCCCCACAGTATGCCAACCTTTTTATGAGCCACTTGGAAGAAGACTTCCTCAAGAACTGCACCATCAAACCCTTGATACTTAACATACATTGATGACATCTTCATTATTTGGACTGAAAACCTACAATCTCTGATTGAGTTCCATCAGAAATTCAACAATCACCATCCCTCCATCCAACTTACTTTAGACTACTCCAGTACCAACATCTCCTTTTTAGACATGATGATCAGTATCCAGAAGGGTAAAATACAGACCGCAGTATACAAGAAACCCACAGACCAACCTACATATCTGCACAGAACCAGCAATCACCCTAAACACACCAAAAAAGCTGCGCTATACAGCCAAGCCCTCAGATACCACTACATTTGTATTAAACAGAGCACCCGGGATTGCCACCTCGCCAATCTTAAAAAGGCTTTCACCCAGCAAGGGCACTCCTCCAGAGAGATAGATTGCACGTTTGAAAGAGCCACCCGGATACCATGTGAAGAACTGTTGCAGTGCAGAAGAAACCCCCCCACAAGTCGCACACCGCTGGTTATGACATATCACCCCTCCCTTAAATCTGTACGGAAAATCCTCAAAGAATTGCAACCCATACTAGAAAGAGACCCTATTCTTAAAAAGATCTTCCCAGATCCTAGCCTTCAAACAAGCACCGAGCCTCGCTAACCTCATCAGCAGAAGCAAACTTCCTCAAGCCCAGAACACACCAAAAGGATCCAGAAGGTATCAGGACAAGAAATGCAAATCTCCACCACCCCCACTATTACTACATCCCACAACAGAGCCATCAGCATCCCTGGATCTTACAGCTGCACCTCCAGAAATGTGATACATCTCATCCAATGCACCAAATGACTTGATGGAAAATACGGAGGAGAGACCAGACAACAACTGCGCCTCAGAATGAACGCACACCAGAAATCTATCAAAGACAGAAATACTAAATTACCGGTGGGGACACATTTCTCACAAGGAAACCAATCTGTCTCCAATCTCTCAGTCCTGATCTTCAAAGGAAACCTACAAAACACTTCCCAGAGATGAGCCTATGAACTCCACTTCATCAAGCTCCTGGATACTAAATATCATGGACTAAATATAAACATTGGATTTATGACACATTATCAGATTAGCCCAAGGAACCTTGTCTGCAAAGTGACACTCAGACACTTTTAAGATGAAATCAGATTTGGCCCCAGTTGTCTAGTTTTCATAGTTTCATAGATTCTTGGGTAGGAAGGGACCTGAACAGTTTATTAAGTCTGACCCCCAGATCATCATGTCTGAACCCCCTATCAAAGTTACCCATGACAGCACAGGACTAGATATGTCATACAACTGCTTGCATAAACAGATCAAACTCCATCCTGTAAAAAAACCTATTTTTTTTTCAATACTCACTCTCCTTATTTAGGGGTTCTCTTGGAAGCTCAGTGCTCTGTTGATTAGGAGTGTCCTAATTTCTTGATTCAATTTATTCAGGTACAGATTGTACCCACTTGTACTTGTGCCTATGTTGTGTTTAATATCCAATAGTTATAGCTGTCCCTTCCTGATGTACCTATAATCAGAAACCACATTCCCATTTTTAAACACGGGTGACTTGTTGTATAAATATAGACTGCTCATATAATTCCAAATTTGCAGAATACTTTCCAAGGATATTAGTCAGAAAGAGAGGATCTCAGTCCAGTAGGAGATGAACAGAAACAGCACTAATTCATTTCACACAAATCAGATTACACCCCTGACTGTTGGATCACTAAAAAAACTGGGTTAGTTGGCATTTTAGATGGATTTGGACTTGAGGAGTAAGGTTGTTAGAATCACTAGATAACTGGTGGGGAGGAAAAGGGAGAGAGGCAGAGAGAGAGATGATTTAGAGTATGATTAGTTTATTTGCTTCCCCCGTGCCCTCCTAATTCAGCCCTTTAATCCAGAGCCAAGGCACTGCATTAAAACCACCTTGCTGGCTCTGCACCATCCCTGGTGGGGGGGTGAGTGTCGAGCTCCAGGTGAAGCTCTTCCCACATTCCTTGCAGGAGAAGGGCTTTTCACCCGTGTGCACGTGCAGATGTTGCGTAAGCGTAGATCTCTCGGTGAAGCTTTTCCTGCACTGGGTGCAGTGAACGGCTTCTCTCCCATGTGCATGCACAGGTGGCCCAGGAGATGGTTCTGCCTGCTGAAGCACTTCCCACACTGGGTGCACGAGAATGGCTTCTCCCCTGTGTGCACACGTGTGCTTGGAGGTGATCCCACTTGGTGAAGCTCTTTTCACACTAGGGGCAGTGGTAGAGGTTCTCCTCTGTGCGCTCCCGCAGGTGATTTCTGAGCGTTGAGCGGTGGGTGAATCTCTTCCCACACTGCGTGAAGGAGAAGGGCTTCTGCCTCACGTGGATGTGCTGGTGCTTTGTAAGCAGGGAGCTTTCAGTGAAGGTCTTCCCACACTGGCTGCACAGGAAAGGCTTCTCCCTGTGTGTACCCGCAGGTGCGCTTGAAGGTAATCCCGCCTGGTGAAGCTCTGCCAGCACTCAGTGCAGTGGTACGGCTTCTTTCCTGTATGCACACGCTGGTGGACTCGCAAGTCTTGTAGAGAAACAAATTGTCCCTACTCTCAGAGCAGAGGCGGGGGTGCTCCCCCACGTCTGCTCACTGGTGCCTGATGACCCGGTATTTAGATTGGTGCCTCTTCCATCCCTTATTGCAGAGGTGCTCCTTCTTGTGTGTTATTCCATGCCCCCGAGCTCCTGAGAACCTGTGGTGTGGAGATGTGGAAGGTGGGACCTGTGCCAGGGCCTAGAGCCCAGTTGGAGGGGCCATGTGCAAGCTCCACCATGCAGTGAAGCTGATAGGAAATGCTTGGCTGCTACCAATTTCACTTGCTCGCTGGCCTGCTTGATGGTCTTGAGCCGAGAGGGATGTTCTTTCTTTCCTAGAAGCTGTGTCACTGAGCTGGTAGAGCATTGACTGTTCAGTTTGAAGTTGCCTGAGTGACGTCCTTCCTCTGGCAAGGTGTGTGGCCTTGTTACCTGGTGTGGTGTGTGAAGAGGAGAAGAGGGAAGGAGAAGAGGGAAAGCTTGTGAGCTGGGCAAGGAGGCAGGAGGTCACAGCTTCTGCAGCCTGGCTCCCCACTGCTGCCTGCCTGCTGTGGACTTGGGCACTGGAGCCTGGGTCTCTGTTGCTGCATGCACACCCAGGGGGCAGGGGGAACCCGTGCCCGCCACATCTGAGCACAGGGCAGGTTGTGTCCTTGGGCAGAGGGGTGGCAGCTCTCTGGTTCTGCACACACTTCCCGGGAGGCAGGGGGGACCTGCACACCCCAGATCTATCCATATTGTGGGCGCAGCCTGCAGGCTCTGGCTCCCACCCTGCTCCCCTACCCTGGGACCACCACAACCCAGTGGGCACGACCCAGCATGTCAGGGAACAGTGGGGCAGTTCCGGCCCCTGCCTTCCCCGGGGCTCAATACCACCCCTTCCTACACCCCCATCAGGACCTGCTTTCTGGGCTGCCAGGGGCCATGTGCATGTAGCGCCCTCCTCCAGCCCCTTGCAAATCTGAACTGTGCCAGCCTGCAGGGAGCTCATGGCAAAACTGCAAAATCCACGGGATTCCCTGGTAAAATGAAAAATCCACATTTGTCTCCGGTAAAAGGTAAAATACACAATTTGCTACATTTTTTTCCGAGGAAAATGGAAAACCATGATCATCAGGCTCCTATAAGGACACAAATGAGCGAAACTGATTTCTTGACCTAAACCCTGAATGACAAAGCTGAAATTCCTTTGATTTTTATATCAGGGTAAGAGGCCCTGTGGCTTAGTTGGCCAGTATACCTGTCTAGTAAACAGAAGATCCTGGGTTCAAATCCCAGCAGGGCCTACTTGCATTTGGAATGGTCTTGTAGTTGCCTGGCCTTGCTAGTTTATATCTCACTATTTCTTTGCTTTATCATGGGATAAGTTGTGGAACTCTGGACTCTAAAACAAATCATTATTCAAAACTAGTCAGATCATTGTACTCAGTCGCAAGAGGTCCTTCATAAGTCAAAGGGTCTGTCTACACATGCAATTAATGCTATTTGGGTTTACTGCTCAGTAATTTACTGTGCAATGAGCCAGCCCTGGGATGTTGTTTATACATGCATCTATTTGGAAGAGATTTCCTCCTTATGCCTGCTCCAGACCTCCTGTGGCCCTTCTTTACCTCCCTGCCGTAGCTAGCAGAAGACAGAGGCTCCAGCCACAGCTGCATGCATGCTAGGATCACTCTTTAAAAGGCAGTCCCACATGATGCTCCCTGGCCACCTGCTTTCCTGCCTCACAACAGTGTGCAGCATGCTGGCGCAGCCCTCTATGACTCCGTCTGCAGATCCTGTGCCCACCATGGGAGGGCTGCTCCACCCCCAGACCCTAGCAGTGAGGGTGGCTGCTGCTCCACCTGCTCTGTCTGCTTCCCCTTCTGCAGCATGAGGCCAAGGCCAGCAGGGCCTGCCTGTGGTGCAGCTGCTGCTCAGGTGCTCAGGGGTCACATGGACTCTGGCAGAGTAAAGGTGAGCAATGCAAGGCATGTGGCTTGTTGGTCTAGGGGCATGATTCCTACTTAGGATGTGAGAGATCTTGGATTTAAACCCCAGATGAGCCCTGGTTAGTGTTGTGCCTGGGCAGCTTGGTGTGCTGAGCATCCCCTTTTACCTAGCTCCAGAGGCAGCTGGTGCCATTTCCCTGGTGCAGCTGTTGTATGTCCCATGGCAGGGAGGTTTAGGCACCTCCTTGCCCCTGTCTCCCTGGTCCCCCAAGCCAAGGGTCCTTTTCACCCCTGCTCTGTTATCTTCTAATCATGGCCTGACAAGGTGGCTTCACTCTTTCCATCCTCAAGGATGCCTTTGTGTTTAGGATCATTTGAACATGTTAGCAAAAATTCACCCCAGATAGCACAATAACTATTAATGCATTTGCTCACCTGCGCTATTAATATTTTACAATGCAATTGTAACACGGAGTATGTAAGGTCATAACACTGTCGAGCTTGGCCGTGGGGTTGTCACAATGCAGCACACACAGAACACTTGTGTCTGGAATGAACACGCACACACACACCAGCCCAGACAGCCCACATACAATCACACAGACACAAAGATCTACAAGGTCACTTTTGACCCTACATCTATAAACCTATGGAACAGGGATGACAATCAGTGAATTGAATCTCTGTCCCCGATTCAGGCTGAATCTGAATTGAATAGGGCCCATTTTGCGCACCCCTTCCAGTGCCCCTGCCTTCTCTGTGGGACCCCAAAACACGTGGAAGAGGAGAAGGAAAAAAATCCCCAAATATATCAGGTGGGTGGGAGATCTTCTGGCAGAGTGGGAATGAAAAGGGAAGGGAAGCATTAAAACATCTGACCTCATGATGCAATGGTAGCATGTCTGACTGCACCTGACATGGCTGTGTACAAATCACACCAGGGTCAAGTAACTCATTGTGAGTGGTTCCTGGGAGAGCCCCACTCTTCGTGGTGTTTTAGTTGATGGTGAGGTAGTGGGCAGGGATCAAAGGTCTATCGCCAGGTGAGAGAGGGAAGAGGTGCAGCAATCCCTCTTGCACAGGTGAGAGGCGTGATGAGAGGTGCAGTGAGACAGGAGCAAGGGGCAGTGGGTTTCAGGCAGATAAACCTGCCCCAGGGCTCTGCCAAGAGCAGAGTTGACATCTCTGTACCTGGAGCCCACGGTGGGACCATGAGAGCAATGGACACGTGGACGCTGGGCTCCCTGCTTCTTCCCATCTCATGGTGTGGCCAGTCCCCAAGACCTCCTGTGGAGCCAGGCAGGCAGGCAGCAGGTGGTGGAGGCTGCGTGTGCAAACTGCATGGGGCTCAGGGGTTTTGTCTTTGGGGGACTGTGAGAGCCTGGTCCTGTGGGGTCACACCCATCTGCTGCTGGTGGGGAGGGAGGGAGAGATGCCAAGGAGGGCTTTTTGCCTGAAATGGTGGTGAAAGGTGATTTATGCTCTGCTTTGTTTTGGAGGATCATTTCATTCTCTCCCTGAGTCCAGGTGTTTTGGTATTGCACCTCTTTGCTAACAAAGGTAGCTACATGCCCAGACCCCTGCACCGGTTACGGTGGAGCTGGGCTGAGAGTGTAGATGAGATGCTTTCTGAGGATGCTGAAGACAGCACAAACCTCTTTAGCTGTGCCTGTTACCCGATTGCTTGTTCTACTCATTAGTGGGTCAATATAAGCATGCAGCACATCTGGAATAATAAGATGGACATGAACTTAGTGATAGTTGTGTCTGTTTATTGCTGGACTAAGGTGCAAAGGGAGATCCTTGCTGCTTGTTCCTGCTACTACACCATTTCCCTTCCCACCAGAATTCACTTTCCCCAGGATATTCTCCTCCAATAACTTTGTGAAGGCATCAGGTGAGGCCACGTGCTTTGTATGTCAAGGTGAGAAGGCATCCCAGTGACCCCGCCGGCATAGCAAGTGATACTAGAGCATTCTACTAAACTCTACACTGGTCTTTCAGTTGCATAGAAGTCCATAGAATTGCTCAGTATTTCCTGCCTATCACACCCTTTCGCTGCTGGGAGGAGTTTGGGGAAGACATTGCTGCTCAAAATGTGGCCCGTAAGCTGGATGCAGCCTGTGGGCCCCTAAAAAACCATAGATAATTAGTATTTCTCTGCTCGGGAAGTGATGCTGGCCCTGCTGCTGAGCAGGGTGTGGGGCAGTGGTCATCCAACTTGGCACTCTGGGAGGCAGGCATGGGCAGTGGGCCTGGCAGTGCAGCCACAGCCCCAGACAGCTGGGAACGGGTCCCTTCGGGGGCATCCCACATTACTCCGGGGACCTCCCTCTGTGCTGCCTGCGAGCCAGGTCCAGGTCCTGCCCATCTCTTGGGGGCGAATGGTTACTCAGGGCAGGGGGGGCCACTCACTGAGCTGTGGGAAGCTGCCAAGGCCCGCCACGTAGGCACCCGGGGCACATCAATATTCATTTTCTAAATTTCCTGGGCGCCCGCAGTCTGTTTACAGTGGTCCAGTGGGCTGCATCCTATCTGCTCCTGCCTTACATCTTCTTACCTCGGGTTACTTTGTGCTGTTGAGCAGAGGTGCTGCCATGGGTTATGGGGAGACTGCAGGTTTCCAGAGGATCCCGAGCTCATGAAACCCCCGAATGTCAGGGCACCGAGGAGGGAAGTTGCGGCTGCTGGACATGTGCTCTGGCCCTGGTAACATACAGCCGGGCTCGGTCTGTGTTCTCACAGGCCTCGGATGCACCGGCAGGAGATGTGGATGGGGGAGCAGTGGAAGAGAGGCGAGGATGGAGAAAAACCAGCTGGAGAAACAGGATGCAAAGGGAAGGGACCCTGGACAGAGTGGCCTCCCTGCCTCTGGGGCATGTATTGGCCAAATCTCGGCTCCAGATTTCACACACTTTCTTTGGGCGAGCCTCCATCAAGAGACCCAGAAATGGGTCTCTGCCCATGATGGTGTTGCACTTGTGCAGCAGTCAGGTGGCAGGTGGACAACCCTGTAAGCAAGATGTGTCACTGCCATCCCGTTTGTAAAGTGTGGATCTGGTTAGTGGTCTTGTGCAGCGCAGCCTCCCTGTAGTCAGGGGTCCAGGCCAGCTGCTAGATGTGGCTGCCAATGGTGCAGGCTCCCATGAGTGAGGTGTGTGCTGCCTCCTACCACACAAGAGGCGGAGTGGGTTTGGACGTGCGTAGTTCTGGACGTCCTGTAACTGGGAGGCCAGGTCCGCTGCCATAGCCCGCCAGTCAGAGAGGTGTCCCTGTAAGCAGGGTGAGCATAGCCTCCTTGCGCTGGTGTGAGCGACCCGGAGCAGTCTGCAGTGCGGTGCCACAGGGTGGCCTTGCACACAGGAGCTGAGTCTCGTGGGGTGACAGCAAACTCCTTAGACCCCAGAGATGGATGACCTTCCCGTGGCTGGGTTGAAGTCTGTGGCCTCCTCTCCTATCCCTGTGTGCAGGCATTGGTCCTCCTCTCTGAATCTGTGCCTGGCAGTCCACATCCGGGTGGTTGGGTCACCCTGTAAGGAGGGTGCGAGTCCCATGCCTGGTGGAGGGTGAGGTTCTGCAGAGCTGCGGACCACCCTGTAAGCAGGGTCCAGCTCTCTCACTGTGCCTTTGAGGACAGCTCTGTCCTTTGCCTGGCTGAGGGCCCTCCCTGTAAGCAGACTCTGGCCCTTTCCCTTTTGCCCTCTGTAGGCAGTGTGACTAGTCAGGCGGACCAGGCCCTGTAAGGAGGGTCCTGGTCTCAGCCTTCTTTCCCCCTGGAAGCGGAGGAGGATTTTCCTTTGGAAGGCTGGAGGGCAAGCGGTTTGCAGCATCGAGCTCCTTTCCAGCCTGGGAACAGTCTTTTTACCCTTGTGAGAGTGTGGATGGTGAGAGAGAGGAGTGCCTGGGTATGAAAGCGTTTGCTATTTTCTTTTTGATCTTAAAATCGCTGCAGCATACTTTGTTTTCTTCTGAGTGCTGGGAGAGGGGAGAGATGCGTCCTCGTAGCCTTCTCCTCCCACCTCCTCATCTAGGGATAAAGCAACATTACAGATTTCCATGCCTTCTAGCCTTGGGGAGCATTAGGCCCCCTCTCTAATACATTTGGGCACGTGACCTCCCTGAACTTAGGGTACAGGTCTTATGCCCCCTCTTTTTGGTGGCTAGAGTGTTATTTTGGCCACTTGGTAGCTTGCACAAAGGGTTACTGCCATCCTTGAGGGAAGGCTATGTATTCCCTTCCCGAGACCCTGGAAACGAGTGCCCTGGCACTTGGCCAGCCATTCTTGTGTGCCTCCGCCCCTGGCCTGCAGCCTGTAAGCAGGGTCCAGGTCCCCTACATTCTCCGGGTCTCATTCTCCTTGGAGAGGTTGGCCAGAGAGAGTAGGCGCAGACTACAGAGAAGGTTCAGGCTTCTGGAGGATACCGGATGTGTTGGCACCCCGAGACGTAATGACCTTCCTGTAGCTCAGGTCCAGGTCTCTGCTTCTCTGTTCTACTGCTCCGGGCACTATTGAGATGGCCTCCCCCGGCACCCTGTAAGCAGGGCTGCGTCCCCACCACTTCTGGCCATGGGTGAGGAGGCCTTGCTTAGTCCTTTGGGCTCTGGCTTCTGTGATGGGAGCCTGAAGTCATGGGGCTTATGTCCTCAGACACTGGGCAGAATTGACCCCTGATGGAGACCACCTGAGGCAGCTGTCAGCTGGCATTCGAGGCCTTGCAGGTTGTCTCTGGGTTTCATGCCCCAGCAGCCAGCTGTGTGGAGGGAGCACCACCCTGTAAGCAGGGTTGCTGGTGCTTGCGGTCACTGTTCATGGTGCCGCCCAAGCATTTCTGTCCAGAGTCCTGGCCCATCGCGCTCTGCTTCTGGCTGGATGTCAGAGGCTGAACCTGCAGATGTCTGCTCTTCCCACTTTGCACGGACTGACGATGGAGTGGCAGCAGGTCCATTTACAGGTAAGAGGAGAAGAGAAGTTGGGGCCTGTAGTCTCATCCTCTGTCTGTCCTTTCTGCAAGTTGTATTCCCAAGTTGTCGACCTTGTGATGAACATGTTGTGGACGGTTTGGAGCAGTGGGACCCCCTTATACACAAGATTCGTGCCTTAGGTCCTCCTGTTGTCATACATGGGTGATTGGTAGCGTGGTACTCCTCATTTAGGAAACCGGACATATGTCACCCCCCCACTTGTTTTGAAAGGACACCAAGCTTGAGAGTACAATGGGTGGTGTGAGCTACATTATTTTATATGTTATTGGGGGTGTGCAATTCATTGCCAGTCAGTTTGACTTCTGCCTTGTGCACTATTGCAGGTCCTTGGAGGGCAGATGGACAAGAGCGAACAGAAGCAGGAAAAGAAACTGGGGAACAAATAGTGTGGGTTGGGATGGGTAGGAGGGAGGAAGGGAGGGGAATTGTTAATGCATGCTTAGATGAGTCCTGATGGAGTTGGTGTGCATGTCTCTACTTTCAAACACCCATTAGGAGCAAGCAGCCCCACGCTTCAAGTTGCACTGTGCATTCGGTCTTGGGTTGGCCCCAATTGTGTGTGGCGAGGTTGAGGCATTGTCCCAGTTGTGCATACTAATATGCATCAGTCGAGGGTTTTGCGGGCTGTTATGCTTTGCTATTTAAGCAGTTGATCCATATAGATGTGACTGAAGGCAGCGTGTAGGTTTTTTTTGTTGAGTGGGTCTCGGTGGTAACATAGAAACTCAGGTTTGTGTTCAGTTCTGTTGGTGGCTTGGCTGTAGCTGCTTCGGTTGGAGGTTGCAGGGCCAATTTGAGGCTGTTCGTGGTGCAGTTTGTTTGCGTCTGGAAGTGAAGGCTTCATGGGTGCTTGAAAGTGTTAATCTCCAACTCCAATTGGGATGAACATCTGTGACAGCCAGAACCAAGAGGGTTTAATATGCAATAATGTGTGCTTCTTGGAGGCATTTTGTATTCTGCCTAAATAGATAATATTAGTTAATATTAGCTTGTAAGTTTGCAAATGACTTGTCTGTCATAAGTTTA
>JAGPOW010000729.1:436012-450332 GCA_030014935.1 Caiman crocodilus | reverse complement strand
GCTCAGCTGCACCGGCCCCGCAGCCCCACTTACCTTCAGGGAATCAGCTGCTGCTGCCCCCTCAGCTGCTCCGCTCGCCGCTGCTGCACCTAACCGTCGTTACAAACGCAGCGGTTTGAATTACCCGCCACTGCTGACCTCACCAATCAGGCACTCCGATGACACCGGAAGTGCCTATTGGTGATCCCGCCCCCTCCGCACACCCACTGGAGGGATCCGAGGGGACCCCTCGGGATTTGTTCTCTCAACCTAAAATGAAGGCAATTTAGGTTTTAAAGTTACATTTGCTCATTCTGTAGAAAAAAGAGAGCAAGGACTGGCTCATTTTTCTATTTCTTTTTAGTTAATACTGCAAACAATCTTACCTTCCTTTTTTAAGATGGTTCTAGGTTGCTACCCCATGACTGCCAACTTCCCTCCAGGTTCCCAAGTGAACCGTGCCAGAAGTGCGCACTTAAGGTGATGTTATAAGTAAAACCACTAAGCCACCTGCTTAGAAGAGATAAACCTGGTTTTGTTTAATGTTGAGTGGATCTCCAATGTTTGTACTTGTGTATCTTCCAGTTCACAGCATAGCAAGAGCTACTTGCCTTGTACTGCCCAACACACTTCAGGAAAGAGTAACAAGTAGTAGGGATCTGTGAGGCTTCAGACAGGGCTTTAGCTCCATAGTCTGTCTGGATTGAAATGCTGGCTTCATTACATTTTCTGGAGCGGTTCAGAGCTTCCAAAATGCTTTGGAGCTGCTTCAGAGCTCCGGCCATAGGGTATAATGGGGAATCAATTAAATATCTATAACTTTTCTGATTTTTGTCTGATTTGGATGAAATTTGAAGAAATTGTAGTCCTTGATGAAAGCATAAAGCTTGCCAATTTTCAAGATCGGTGCAGGGGTTCAGGGACAATTGTACCCCAAATTCTTGAAAGCAAAACTGATGTCGTGTTATATCACAAGGAGGTGAAAACTACAGGGATGGTGTCTCTGGCTGAGGCCACAAAGCCTGCCAAGTTTCAAGAATATCAGTGTAGGGGTTTGGGGGGAACTGCATCCCAAATTCTTGAAAGCAAAACTCATGTCACGTCTGTTTCACCACAGTGAGGTGAAAACTGCAGACATAGTAGCCCCTGGCGAGGCCACAAAGTCTGCCAAGTTTCAAGAAGATAAGTGTGGGGGTTGGGGGGAACTGCATCTCAAGCTGCGGACAAGCAAAACTCATGACATGGATGACACTGTGTGTGGTAAGGTGCAGCAGAGTGAAGGCTGCCGGCCTGCCAGCTGTCACAGAGACTGGGTTTGGGGGGCCCTGCACCTCCAGCTGCAGCCAAGCAAAACTCATGACACGGATGACACTGTGTGTGGTAAGGCGCAGCAGGGTGAAAGCTGCAGAGGTAGTGGTTCCTGCTGTGGCCATGAAGCCTGCCAGCTGTTGAGGAGATCAGTGCAGGGGGGGTTCTGGGGCCCTGCACCTCTAGCTGCTGGCAGACAAAACTCGTGACATGCATGCTCGTGCAACTGACACACATATCCTCACACATATATCCTCAGAAAGGATATTTGTTCATTGCTACTCAGTGGTTGCATCTACACATACACTTTCATGTGCATTAGCCTATTTTAATATGCATTAAAACAGCACTAAAAAACCCATGTTATTTAATTAATGTGCATTAAAACAGGCTAATGCACATTAAGTGTCACTGAAAACCATAGAGCCCCTATAGACATGCAGTTAGGCTACTGTGATGTATTGTAAATCCAGCGCATCAGAGCAGACTTGATTAATTCAGTCTGCTGGAACATGGAAATTAACACGCTCCAGCAGCCTCCAGAGTCACACGTATCAGTGTCCCCACACTGAGAAACGGCTGCGAGGCACTTTAAACTAAAAATCGTTCAATGAGCTTCAGCTCACAGTGCCCTGCCGCCATTTTTCAATGTGAGGATGCTGATACACGTGATGCTTGGGCACATTTAAGTAGTGTGGATTGTTAATTAAAGAGCACCTCCACCTCCCAGAGCATGTCTCTAAATGTCCGTAGGGTTTATACACATGAGCAGCGAGGCTGCTCCAGGGCGCTGGCATTCCAGTGCATCAGAGTAGATTTGGTAAACTGAGTCTGCTGGAGTGTGGAAATTGCTGTACTCCAGCAGCTTCCTGTGTATTGTATACCAGCATCCCCACACTTAAAAATGGTGGTAGGTGGTGCTTGAACTAAAGCTCATTGAAAAAGTTTTAGTTCAAGTGCCCCTGCTACCATTTTTAAGCATGGGGATGCTGATACATGAGATGTGGCAGGGCTTTAATTAGAACAAGTCTTGGAGCTGCTCTAATTAAAGTGCCACTCCCCCACCTCTGGAGGATGTGTAAAAATACCCATAATCTTTAGTTAATGTATATTAAGACAGGCTAATGCACATTTTCCTAGTACCTCACAATGGTGGGCATTTATATATGTGCTCTGAGAGTGGGGTGGGGGGCACTTAATTAGAGCGGCTCCAAGAGACCCACACCAATTAAAGTGCCCACACCATCTTGTGTATCAGCATCCCAGCACTTCAAAATGGTGACAAGGGTACTTTATCTCGAGTTGTCGAATGAGCTTTAGATAAAATCCCCCGCCACCATTTTAAAGTAAGGGGATGCTGATATATGAGGTGCAGGAGGCTGCTGGAGCATAGTACTTGCCATGCCATGCTCAATCAATCAAGTCTTCTCTGACACACTGAAATTAAAGCATGTTGGAGCAGCCCCCTTGCTCATATATAGGCACCCAGAGGTACTAGATTTATTGCACATTAACTAAAGTATGTTAATGCACATGTAGACGCACCCAGTCAGGCTCAAAAATGGGCCCAAAGTTTTATAAAGGTGGTGCAGTGGCAGCGACTGGGGTTGTAGGAATGCACCACTTCTCCCAGCTTCCTTCTCCTGCTCCACCCCACTGGGGTGGGTAGACAGTACTGCAGCAGCTACGGTTGAGGACTTAAGTTCCGGGAAAGGTAAGCACCCATAGGTAAGCACTCCATTACTCTCTTCCCCACTGTGCTCAGAGGCGCTTCCTAGCCCCTTTCCTCCCCTCTCCATCCATTCCCCTCCCATTTTCCCCTCCATTGCCTGCTGTTGCTGATGTCTGTGCCATCCCAGGGCAAGGGGAGATCTTGTCTCACTCTAGCCAGGCTACATGGGAGATGTGATAACCTGAGATTCTGTCACTGGCAGGCAGGCACGTTCCCTGTCCCCACATCTGCTCCTGGGCTGGCAGGGAACACCTGCGGGGAGCAGATAGGGAGGGAGGGACGCACCTGTCTGCTACCATGGCCCTGGGCTCAATGCAGCCCCCATGCAGCCCAGATGGAATGGGCAGGATCTCGCACCTAGAAAAGCAGACACACCACCCGTGACAGGCAGGGGAGGGTGGGATGTGCCTTTGAGCAAGGAGGGGAAGGAAGTGGGGGATGTAACAGGGAACCCTTACCCTGTTACTGGGAGAAGGCTGGGATATAAGCAGAACCTGCAGGGGCCCTTGAAGAGTAGAGTCTTCGGGCTCAAAGGGAAGGGAACCCAGACAAAAAACAATACAGGAAGAGGAGTTTCAGCAGCCCCCAACAGCCCTTACAGGTACCCTGAAACCAAGCAGGGGAAGGATGTACACCTCCCAGTCACACCATTGGAGAGCCTGGAGTGGCAATAAGAGGAGCCCTGGCAAGCAGGAAAGAAACCTCCTTTTTTGTTTTAAGTCTGCCCAGTGTGGGTTTGATTTTGAGTTCAGCTTAGTCTTCGTTTTTGCAAGTGCCCAATGGGGGGTGTCTTGTGCTTGCTGTGGTAGAGACAGTCAATTCTGGAGGACCCAATAGTGCCTGTAGCAGTGGTTAGGAGAGCATGCAGGGATACCAGAGAAGCCCTTCAGGTCTGGCCCTGCCAAGAGAGGAAAAGGAAGAGACTGAGACAGGCAGCAACCAAGGGAGCCAGAGCCTGAGCCCCAAGAAAGATAAAGGCTGAGGCCAGTGCCAGATTATGACATGCTGAGGCCCTGAGCTATATCCATCTTAAGAGGCCCCATAAAATAAAAATAGTACTTTGTTATTCTCACAGAAAAGACACTGATAATATAAATATGAAAGCTTTATATTTGCATATATACAACAAAGGCACACAGAAAAAATTATAACATAAAACACATTTATGAACTTAATATGAATAATAAGTGTGGAGCCATATATATGTATATTTTTTGTCATATTAGAATGAAAATGACCATATTTAGGGAGTCATTTTCCTATATCGCCTTTATTTAGCAACTGATTATTATAAAACTTGATATTGAGTCAGGTGTTTTTTTCTTATTTAGAGGCCCCTCATATTGTGAGGCCCTAAGCTGTAGCTTAAATAGTTTAAGCCTGAATCTGGCACCGGCTGAGGCCAACCTGTGAACCGAAGCCAAGAGAGCTGGAGCCTGTATAGATGTGTGCAAGATAACTGAGTGACGCTTGTGAGGCAGGGGCATAGCTATCGGTAGGAACCACTGCAATTCATGCCAGAAGTCTGCTGCGTGGCAGCTCCTTTCATCTTGGGATTTCTCTTCCCCCTCCACCATTGGTTGGCAGAGGGACCCTGTTGGCCCCAACACTCAACCCTGATTGGCTGGGAGGCAAAAACCAGGTTTAAATATGTTGCGGTTTTGAGTCTTGCTTGCTGGTCATGGTTACTTCTGGCTGGGTGCATGAGTTGCTCACAGAAAACAAGCCAGGTCCTGATAGCGGACAGAGGAACCCAGAGACTGAGTTTCCTAGGCACCACCAAGATCATCACCAGCCTCCCACCCGACACAAGAGGAACATTAAGGTGTGGTAAGCAAGACAGAAAGGGGGGGGAATTACACAGAGAACCTGGGGTCTGAGCAGGACCAGAGTGGCCCACAAGGGATGTCAGCTCTCCGGGCCCATCCTGCCACAGGGGGCTGCTTAGCATCTTCAAGACTTAAGTCCCTGGCTGATGCCAGCAGTATGGTCAGAAGGGGAAGGGGCGAAGGGCAGTGATGCCACTGCACCTCTTCTGGATCTGCCCCAGTCAGGCTGATGGGGTATAAGATCAAGGATGAACTGGGTATGCCAGAGAATTGGACATCTTCAGGCTTCCAAAAGGAACAAGGTGCCTTGCATAATAAGGAAGCGTTCAGAAAGAGGTGCAGTTTTGTGGTAATGTAAGAAACAGGCCAAATTGTCATGCAGGTCCTGAATCAAACTCAAGCCCGTTTACAAGTGCTCACCAGTGAAACTAAGTAGGTTCTCCTCCCCCTGCTGGTATGTGGCACTAATTCACCTGCCTCCCACCAAACTTCTCCAGACTCCCTTCTTTAGACCCAAGATGAGGGGCTCTGATGAATCCAAACTAGTCCTTGACACGTCCACACTGAGTTTTCTACTCCTCCCTGCTTTCTGGAATATGGTACCAACTACAACCCACACTTTTGTGGCAGACACAGATGAAGGAAAAGGTTGCATAGGGCAATAAACCTAGCTTGCTATCTTTTAAGTTACTATTCAGTTTTGATTTGGATGAGCAGAACCAAAAAATTCAGAGCCTGAAAAAATATATATTTGACGTATTCCCAGTTTATCAGGGAAAAAAACCCTCATCATTGTTACGGTGCTCCCATTATTAGTAATTTTTTTTTAAATAAAGAGCCTTCCCCTTATTCTCTACTTTTGGAAGATCAGAAAACGTAGCCTATGTAACAAACTTTGGCTGAAGAGAAATATTGTCTCAGAAAGGTCCATTTTCTTTTCCATTAACCCTGCAGTGCTAGCCAGTAATATGCACTATCAAAGACTTCTGCTGTGAGGCAGGTGAGAACATTTTACATGATTTTTATCTACTTTTTACCAAGACGAGGAAAAAATCTAATGGAAAAACAAAATAAAGCAGTTCTTCTTTTCTTCAACAAATAAAATCACTCAAAATGAACATATTGCCTAACTGGTGTCAAGTCAGCCTTAGTATGCAGATGAGGAAAGAGAAGGGTGGGATGTTAATGAGATACCAAAAGAGTACAGACTTGTGATTATTTTTCACTTTCCATGGAGGGTCGGTCAAATTGTGAGGATGAAAGACTCAAACGTGGAGGTTAAATGGAAGTTGGTAAATATACAATTATTCAGTGTCTGTCTTTGTAATAAATATTGTTGCAGTCAGTGAACCCAGTCGCAGGGCACTACTTTGCTGATTAAGTGGATATTGTGGAAAGGGGTCATTCCAGGAGTAATGAATCTTTATTTCAGCAATGGTAAGCGAGATTCCAGGTCTCTAGTTTAGAGGAGGGGGAAGAACACTAGCGAGTCCGGGGGGTAACACCGGGGGACTGCAAATCAGTCTACTTCTGGAACACATGCATTCAACCAGCAATATCTCCCCTTGCAGAGAAATAACAATATTGGCAAATTAAGTACATCTCAGCCAAAGGCTTATTAAATTAGTCTAATATCTGATTGCATGATCAATAACAATTTTGTACCATGGGCTCAAGTGACTCTTCATGAGGAATTTATATTGCTTTAAAAAGTTCTTGTGTATTAATTTAAAATACTTCCAGGAAATACAGTATTACTCCAGTCCCATAAGCAGAAGAAAAAAAAATTAATGTACTGCCGTGTTTTAGGACATGTGGAGAACATTAAGAAGCACTTTGCATCACCGTATCAAGAGGACACTGTATTTAAGAACACAACAATATAAAGCTCCTTGGCTTTTATCAGTGTAAGAACAAAGAAGAATATGAAGCCCTGAATTGTCAGGAAATATCTTTGAAACTCAGACCACGCATTCAGAAGTGCAGATATAAGTAAGTTCCTATGACCAGAAGGGCAGTATTTCTAGGAGACTATAAGAAAAGTAATGAAGTATTCTAAAAGAGGTATTATTTTTTAAAAATTTAAAAGTGCATGGTTGGGGGAGCAGGATGCCCTGCTCACTTTACTCACTCAAGTAAATCCACTGACTTCAGCATAATTTATGCACATTTATTAAGGAATATAAAAATCTTTAGCCAAGATACCATACTATGCCCCAGTTTTGTCAATCATCTCATGGGAGTCTATCCATATGACTCATAGGCTAGGTACAAACATTCAAAAAGCCCAGAGGCAAAGTCAAGCTAAGTTACGCAGTTTTCTGTAAGTGGCATAGTTTAGATCAGTAGCAAACAAAACATCCATTCCCCTTTGGTGGGGGGACAAATCTTAGACGAGGTTCTGCCATTTATAAACCATTCTGTGTGTGCCGAGCTTCTGTTCTGTTATGATTATAAACCAGTTTCCAAACACTTCTACCAGTAAACATGTAATATCTGTACTTAGCCAGTCATTTTAATTAAAGATACGCACTAATATTCAGTTACACAACACAGAAGGGTTTGGCATTGCCTGTCAAAAGGATTCAAACATAGTAAATCTAGCTTAAACGAATGTGAAATGTGTGTTTGTACAGGGAAGGGTAGTTTGTCTGCTATATTTGGGGGAGGGGAGATTTGTTTTATTTGTTTTTAAATAACAGTTTGGGCTCTACATTCTGATTCTTGAGCCTGGAAGGCAGCAATCAGGTCACATTTTCATGTGCTTCTTCAAAAGCACAAGGGCTAGAAACTTACTAGCTTTTAAAATGAAAACAAAGATTCTGCAGCTGTCACTTAATGTCAGTGGTCAGGGCCTCAAGGAAGATACCAAATACTGCAAAATTTGTGACACTATATCAAGGATTGGCCTCACTGAGACTGGAGCATAATAGACGTACCCAGTCTTACCCAAAAACCTGTGGCAGCGCTAAGATTAGAATACCAGCTTTCCATTCCACTGCCTTATCCTCCAGATCGTCCCAATAGGTAAAGTACTGAAATTTAGTTGAAACAACTTGTCACGGCGGGTGCCTGCAGGGAGTGCCGTGATCTCCCTGAGGTCCCTCACACCGTGTCCAAGCCGGCCCAAGGACACACTCTAATTCTCGCCTGCCACGACTTTGATGATTAGTATATGTAGGGAGGCTGCCTTTATACTGCCCTGGGCACAGCGTATTGGGACCTCTGTCCCTGTGATCTCTTGAGCCCACCGGGGTGTCTCCCTGTGTGCTGGGTGCCTTCCACACCCTCTCTCTCTCTCTCTCGGGCCTTCTCTGTAAGCTCACTTGCTCTGGGCCTTCTCTGTAAGCTTGCTCGCTTTGGGCCTTCTTAGTGCTACCGTCCCTTCCTGGGACTCTCAATGAGACCGCCCCTCCCTTGGGGGTCTCGATGCCCACTCTGGGCTTCCTAATAATACTAGTGCCCCTTCTGGGCCTTTTCTAAAATATTGTCCCTCCCTGGGACCCTTGTCTGCTCTGGGACTTCCTGTCGAGCCCCAGTCTTCTAGGCTCTCCGCATGGCGACCCTCTCTTTAGCTGGGCATTCTGTGCTGCTATCTCCTCTTTCTCTCGGAGACCACTGCAGCCGCTTGCCCTTCTCTGGAGGCGCTGTGCTGCTAACCCTTTTCTGGGGATCCACCACAGCACCCTGTCCCCAGCTGAGGTCTACTACCATACAAGCCTACAACTGGACTCGCTACACCCCTCATCTGGGCTTCTCAGCATGGCCCCTCATCTGGGCTCCTTAAAATAATGCCCCCTGTCTAGGGCTTCTCACATGCATTGCCTCTCTCGGGATTCTCAAAGCATTGCCCCTCTCGGGCGCCAGGGCCTACACCCCCTGTGGGTCCCTATGAGGCCTCCTCCAACCCCTTGTAGCCTCACCCAAATCACCGGTCTTATAACACTATCAAATTAAACACAAGCCTCCTGGCTGTAACTCAAACATAAGGCACCTGGCCATAACCACATAAGCCTCCTGGCTCCTACTTAACATCATTGCTCCAGCCTCTGGAGCTCGCATGAGCTGCACTCACATTTCTGTCTCCCAGAGCTCCTGCCCCTCTGGCTACTGGCAGAGAACTGCCTGCCTGGCTCTGGCTCTGGGCTTTATAGGAGCCAAGCCCTGCCCCTTAGGTCAGCTGACTCTCATCAGTTGCCCTGGCAACCCACAGCTGTGCTCATTATCACGCTGCTGGGGCTTTCCCCACCAGTTTTCTCCTCTCTAGGAGCGGTGCTGCGAGGTGTGCCGCGACACAACTAATAAACAGTAAGCATATTTGATCACTATGTAAAGTCCCACTTTTACATAGGCAGGCCAGACCAAAAGAGAGAACTTGTGAACAGATAAAAAATAATCAAAGTTCCCCTGCTGAGAGCCATGGGTGTTTTCAGTTTGGCTAAAAACCAACGTGTTTACAAAGTTGTGATGGCCCTTGGGTTGCCTTAATATCTGCATATTGTTTTTAAATCACAGGAAATAAGAACACATTGGCTATACTTGTCCAGAACATCCAGGAGCACACAACTTGCTTCTCTCTACCTCTCTTCAGTTATGGAAAAGGAATGGGCTTTTTATAGTCTCTTCTTTCCCAGCACTTGGTCCTAGCTTAGGACTGTCATGACTACTATAGGGGCTATACACTTCTCAGCTTGCTCACTACTTCAGGTTTTAGTACTACAAGGTGTACTACCACCAAAAGGAGTCCAAAGCCAGCCTACACAGAGAACTTTAGCTTTATGTCTAAATCCAGGATCAGTATTATATAATTATAGATACATTTGAAATCTTAGGAGATGTGAACACACTTGTTTACCATTGGACATTTTGGAGGACTCAATCCTCACTAGATTTCTTTTCAACTTACTGTTTTATTCAGTCTGTTCTTAAAACTGCAACACAGCTGCTGGGTCTCCAAAATTCAAATGACCACCTCTCATATGTCAGCAGTTCTCAATTATACATTGCTCCTGATCTGTTTGTATCACTATGTCCTTACAAAATATAATTGAAGACATATGAGCCACCATCAGTTTTCCCCACAATCACCTCCTTGATTTACGATCATTCCCATGCTGTCTTATGTCTTAACTAAATTGTAAACCTTTCTGAACTTGGACTTGCTCTTTAATATGGTCTGTAAGCAACCACATATAGCTATTGCATTGCAGCAGGGGCATAGGCATACTAACTGATGAAGACAAAAACAAAACTTTAGAAGAGTGTGACCTCCATATCTGGAAAGATCATGGAGCAGGTACTCAAGGAAGCTATTGTGAAACACCTGGAGAAGAACAAAGTGATCAGGAAGAGCCAGCATGGACTCACCAAGAGTAGGTCATGCCTGACCAACCTGATTTCCTTCTATAATAAGGTGACAGGTTGTGTGGATATGGAAAGAGCAATGAATATGATATACTTTGACTTTAGCAAGGCTTTTGACAGTATCCCAAGACACTGTCATTAACAAAGTAAAGAAGAAAGTTCTGTAACATGGATATATAACTGGTTGGATCATCATGCTCAACAAGTTGGATCATCGATAGCTCAATGTCTAGGTAGCAGGAGATATTGAATGGGGTATCCCCAAGGGTCTGTCTTGGGTCTGGTATTGTTTAGCATCTTCATTAATGACTTGGATGATGAGATTAAGTGCAGTTTTAGCAAATTTGTGGATTATATCAGTGGACTTTCGGACACTCTGGAGGCTAGGACTAGCATCCAACATGACTGCAAAAATGATCTGGAAGTATAGACTGGAAAAATAGACTGGAAAAATGGTCTCCAAACAATCATGAAATACAACAAGTACAAAGTCCTGCATTTGGGGTAGGATAACTGCACAAACACACACTAGGGAATGACTGGCTAGGTGGCAATACTGCAGAGAAGGACCTAGGGTAGTAGCCACCAATCAATCATGATTGACTGGTCAATCAAGGAGCCTCTGACAGTTGATCTCAGTCTGGGGGTGCTAAGCACACGCATGCTTACCCTCCCTCCCCCTGCCCCAGGCTGAGACACAGAGCTGCAGCAACTCCAGGAGTGGTGTGACATCACATGGGTCCAGCTGCTGGGCTGAGTGGTGCCCCCTGCTGCTGAAGCCAGGTGGGGTGAATGGAATGAACCCCCTCCATGCCCTGACACACTCCCTGACATTGGGTGGGTGTGACCAGGTGGTTGGAGCATCAGAGCCCAGGTGGCTCATCCAGATGCATGGGGGGGGGCTCCTGCTGCTGCACACACCCCAGAGGAGGCCCAGGGGGGCCGTGCCCCCTGCCTGCCTGGTGGCGGGACACATATGGCATTGCACCACTCCGAGGGCAGCTGCAGTGGGGCTTTGGGTGCAAAGCCCAGTGCACAGTGGCAGCTGTCTCTGCCTCATGCATAGATTGGGAGGCATGTGCCCCCTGGGCCTCAGCAGGGATGTGTACAGTAGAGGGAGCCCCCCTGCATGCCTGGACAAGCCACTCCATCTCTGATCCTCCCACCACCCAGCCTGGCCAGGGCCCCAATCACCCCTGCCTCTGCCTCCCTCACAATTGGGGTCCCTATCTGTGCCTTCCCCTGCCCCTTCTCTCCGCCACAGACTGACTTGCTGGGCTGGGTGGGTGGGGAGGAAATGCTGTAGATCCTGGATTACTCTTCAATTCAAAAAGTGATCTGGTACTTTAAAAAGTTGGAGACTACTGACCTATGGGTTATTCAGACCATAAGCTGAATATGAATATGACCATAAGCCAATGGCAAAATCCATGGTTTGGCCCCAGCTTCAGAGCAAGATGCATAGGCAGAAGCCTGCTGTGCCCCTGTGAGCCCCAGGACCCCCAACAGGACCCCAGCAGACCCCGACCCCAATCTCCAATGCAGCCAGCAGGTAGGTGGGGCCTGTGATGGGTGGGAGTTAGTTCAGCTGCAGGGCAGCTGAGAGGAGCCAAAAAGGGTCATGCCACTCTCCCTCAGCTCCTACTTTGCCCAGCCGTGCTAGAAGTCATGCGACTAGAGATTCGTGAACAGAATGTGCAAACAGGCACACTCTGGGCCTGGCACATGAGTTAGAGTGGGAGTTCATGTAGGAGGGTGAGAAGGAGGGGCACAAGGCTCCAGGCAGTAAGCCTGAAGGGAACGGTGGGCACAGCAGTCTGGCTACCCCAGACTACTACCTGTGCAGTGTTGGGTGGGAAGCGTCACACCCCAAAGTTCCCCCCATGGCAGGATGCCTCCCCTCTGGTATTTCCAAGGTCTCCACCCAGACAGAACCCATAGTTTCAGCCTCCATTCAGATGGAGCTGCTGGCTCTCGGCTGTGGAGACTGCCTGGTATGACTCCCCTTGTGAGGTTTGCTCCATATTATATTGGAGTCTCTGGAATGCCAGATAATGGCGCTCCAGACCACAGTGCAGAGGCTGCGTACCATCAGAGATGCTGAATAGAAGAATGACTCCTACTGCCAGACCCTTCACCCAAAGAAAGAAGAGGGAAGTGCTAGATCACCTGCCAGGACCAGGGTTGACAAGATAAGCTCACACACTGTCTACCTAGGCAGTTGGACAAAGGTTGTCCAAGGCTTGCTACACCAGGGTCACCACCCCTCTGAATCTCTGTGTGCCCACCCCTGCTCTATTAAACATTCCCAAGCTGCCTTCACCCAGGCGTTCGATCTGATTTGCCCAGGGCCTGTGTGTAGAACCAAGAGGGCACCTCAGCTGACATCAGGGAAGCCCCCTAACTCACCTGCCATGACTTCGAATGGATCCTCAGTGGAAAGGATCCCCTTTGAGGGAGCCTCCAGGGTTGTCATGCCCCTTGGCAGGCACTCACAGAACTTTGACTTCCCCTACACCCTGGCGAAACACCACGTTCTGTGACAGGCATTCAAGCTTCTTTTTTACAGGTGGCCCCTGCCAGTTTTCCCCTGATCTTCGCATGGTCCCTCAGTGGTCCGCCAACTCAGCAACTAGCCCTGGTGTCCTGATCAGGCACAGTCATGAGGGCTAGTAGGTTCTCATTTTCCTGCTCACCTACCCAGTGCCCTTAGCCTCAGTGTTTACTAATGGTGGCTCCCCGTGCACCCCTCGCCCTGCTGAGGGCTCTGTGGGCTTAACGCAATGAAAGGGACCATCGAACCTGCCTTGATCCTTACCTTTTTTCCCAGAAAACACCTGATGTGGCCCAACGTGAATGAACCCACCACTGTGGCCATCAGTGAGGCGTAGCCATATGGAAGAAAGGGTGTGAGCACCTGAAGGAAGATAGAGAGCCTTTTCTTTTGAACTGGGGTTTGCCTGTAACCATGGCTTCCACCTCTTCCAGTCTTCTGGCCCTGGGACACAACCCTCCCTTAAGATGCCTTGGGGCGCCCTATTGTCCCCTTTTCAGGTCATCCCTGGTGGGTTGGTGCGCCCCTTAGTTTGGTTTTCTAGGTCTCCAGTCCAGTCCTTGCCTTCACACCTGGATAAAAAATCTGCCACTATATTAGTTTTTCCTGGCCAGTTTATTATATGGAATTTGTAAGGCTGAAGTGCCAAAACCCACCAGGTAATCGGGGTGTTGTCTGTCTTTGCCGCGCTCAGCCATTTTAGGGGAGCGTGGTCTGTCACCAGCTTAAATTCTCTACCCATCAGGTAATACCTAAAATGGTCCACCACCCAAACACTTTTGATCACCAAACACTCGCGTTCTATTGTTGCCTACTTCATTTCTGCCGGCAGCTGGTTCTCTTGTTACCCGCTTCCTTCTGGGTCAGAACGGTTCCCACTGCCATCTCTGAGACATCAGTCTGTAAGATAAAAGGTTTTCAGAAGTAAGGCATGTGTATTATAACATCTTCACACAGCGGCTGCTTTAACACCTTAAAACTTCGTGACATCTCTTCCGTCCATCTTATCACCCCAGTCTTTCATCCTTTAAGAGCTTCCAATAGGTGTGTTGCCAATTCTGAGAAATGAGGTACAAATGTCTGATAATAACTGGTTAACCCTAGGAACAACCAAGGTTGGCAGCAATTTTGGAGGGTGGTAAAGTTACGGATAATTTCCACCTTGTCTGTCAATGGCCTAATAGTGCCTCTGCTAACCAAAAACCCCAAATACTTTGTCTCCTTTTGGTCCAGGGCACAATTCCAGGGGTTTTCTGTCAGTCCTACATGCTTCAATTCTGAAAGGATAGCCCTGAGGACTCTTCTATGTTGAGCCCAAGTCGGTGAGACTACGACGATGTCATCTTTATCGTGCATCAGCAGATGCATGACGAATAGATAGAAAGAGGTGATACTTCCCCTCTATCAGGCACTGGTCAGACCGCAGTTGGAGTACTGCGTGCAATTCTGGGTACTGCACTTCAAGAGGGATGTGGATAATCTGGAGAGGGTCCAGAGAAGGGCCACTCGTATGGTTAAGGGCCTGCAGACCAAGCCCTATGAGGAGAGACTAGA
>JAGPOW010000729.1:408054-423980 GCA_030014935.1 Caiman crocodilus | reverse complement strand
GATTGGATAGGTACTTGGCTGGGGTCCTGTGACCCTGGCACTCGTTCCTGCCATTGGCGGGGGGTCAGACTAGATGGCCTGCTCTAGGCCACTTCTGACCCTAGGCACTATGATACTATACTAGATGCAGTTAGGCATCTTGAGTTATTTTTCCAAGGGGCCTAATTCCTATTGATTTCAGAGGGAGTCAGGTACCTGGTCACTTCTGAAAGTCCCCCTGGGACTTCCTTTTATCTTTAGCCATGTAAACACCTCTTGAGGCTCTGTCCCCTATGTGTTGATATGTGGTACTTTCTGTTTGCTAACCCCTGCAAGTATTATTTAATTTGCTGGTAAGACATGGAAAGCAAGGTCCAGAAATGTGAAGCAACTTTTCTATGATGAGGGAGTTGATGATAGAGCTGAAATGGGAATTCAAGAGTTGATAGTCTCCATTCCTGTGCTTGGTTTGTTAGAGCATTTCTATTTTCCACAGTCAACACCACTACATCCTTCAGAGATGAATCAGCAGCCCAAACTAGTCTCTTCTCAGATGTTAACTCCACTGCCTGGCATCTGCAAGACCAATGGGAGAAACTGAGAAAGCAATCAGTCTCCCTAGAGGAAGGATCATGTCCTCTGGGTTTTGAAGATGCAGATCTGGTTGGTCCTCCAGCTGATTCTGGTTGCCAAAGGTGCCGCATTTACCATGAGTTTACACTCTCCTTGTGGGCATCATTCTTTTTAGGCCTCAGCACAGTCATTCATACCCCTGCTACCATAGGGTTGGATGACTGCAGTTCAGTCTATATTTGGCTGCATTATTTTGAACTAAGTTGGAGTTCCTTCAAGGGAGAAATTGCATACCCATGCCCTCTGACTTTTTTCAGTTGCTAGGTTGCTTAAATTTCACCTGAAAGCCGTCAGTGTGGTAGAAGCAATATTTTTTATTAGACCAACTAGATAGTTGCAGACTTTTTTTTATTTGCAAACTTTCAGGCTCATATGCCCTTTCTCAGGCAAAAGAGAACGCAAAAATTGTAAAATTTCTCCCAGGTAGAAATGAAACTTCATATTACACGGAGAGCTGGAGGGTGGTGTAAGTTATTCTGGCTAGAAAAGTTAATTCCATGTAAATTAGGCTCAGATAAAAGTTGGAGCAGTCTAACTCAAAGGTGTTAGATGGCAAGCAGGATATTGAATTATGCATCTTTCTTGTTAAGATGTTTCATATTTGACAGGAGGACTGGTGATGGACAGGTTCTCTTGGTGAAATTTAAGGCCTTTGTTGGTTTTGCTTTAGCCAGAAGCCAGCTTGTTATCTCAGGACCTTGTTACGCATTACGCTTAGCACGTGTTACATGTAGATAGCAGTATATTTTAATACGATTTAGAAAGTTTCTGAAAAGTTGCATGTTAATGCTCATTGCAATCTAGATATGCAATCTAAGGCAGGGGTGGGAAAATATGGCCCACAGGTCAAATCTGGCCCACCACATGGTTGTATGTGGCCTGTGGCTGCTGCTCCTGTGTTCTGCATGAGGCTGAGCCCCGCCTGCTCCACCTTGGGCAGCTCATGCTGCGCTTCCACCCACCTCTACCCCACGCCTGCTGAGCCCACTGACCTGGCCAGTGTGCACAGCTTCCTGGTGGGGCTGCTATGGCTACTGCCTGGGTACAGCTTGACTCTCCTGCATCCAGTGATTCCTGCTACTCCTGTTGCACCATTCTGGGTAGTGGGTAGCACAGGGAAGTGGCGGTGACAGATGTAGGGATGTGTGCTAGGCACCACATGCCCAGCCAGGCAGGGGGGAAGCTGCAGTTAGTTGGCTTCTGCTCTACCAGCTCCAGCTCCTGGCCACCTTCCAACCACTCCACCTGCCCGGTGTGATGAGCAGCCATCTGCAGGTGGCCAGGTGCATGGGAGGTAGCTGTAGCAGAGCAGGGGCAGGAGGAGGAACCACTGAAGCCCAGTGCCGTTGGTGCTGTGCGGTTGGTGGGTATAGATGGGAGTGTGGAGTGGGTGGGGCTCAGCCCCCCATTCAGAATACTGTAGGGGCAGCAGTGGGCTGGATAGGGTCGGGGGAATGGACTGCACCTCTACCGTGCAGGGGGGCTCTGCTGCTCCCCCACCCTAGCTGACTCCCAGGATCTAGCACGTAGACAGCCCCTCCCACACATCCACACCTCCCACAATATACCCGCGTAAGACTTTATTTTGAAGTATTATGCAATTCTCTCTATATACACGATTAAAAAAATCATAAATCAGGACAATTAAAAAAATTAAAATATATTATAGTAGATGCTTGATTTTTTAGTATATGATTTATTTTTATCTATAATTTGTTAAAATGGTATCTTCTGACAGATTTTATACATGCAGCTCTCAACAGCTCACCAAAACTTAAGTGGCCTGCCAGCTGAAATAGTTGTCCACAACTGATCTAAATATGGGTCATAATATTACACGGGAGTCTTGAACTAACTCCTGTGCCATGACAGTATTGTTCCCAGCCTGGAACTGCACCAGTCTTGAACAGCTCCTGTGTGGTATGGGTGCTGGTGTTGCGCACAGCCCCTGCACCACACTGGAGCCTTGCCAGTTCAAACTGGGAGGCTGACGCATAGCTTTTCAGACTCCCCTCATCACTCCTGAGTCCCCTGATAATATTACCTGCGTGGAGCAGTCAGATGGTAGCTCAGCATGTATTAGGTAATTCAGTCAAGAATATTCCTAGCTGGAAAAGGCTTAACTACTGTGTTGCAACTGCACTTAGCATATGCTTTACTACTGGAATGCTCATACTGGGGCGTTGTAAGTGCTGCTAGCATGTAGTATGTGTAACATGTGCCTCTTTCTTCATGCGTTACCAAAGCAGTCCTGATTAACCTAGGGATCCAGGTTTGGAGCACTCTACTCCACTTGTGCTCCATCATTAAAGTTGCTTTCACCCAAGTTTCTTTTTCTTTTCTTGGAACATCAGGGCGTGCTCAAATGTAATGTGTTCTGAGTTTTCCACAGGAGGGAAATGTTTTGTTAGCACAGCAGTTCTTAACCTTTTTAGACTTCAGGCACCTCTTAGAAAATGCCAGATCTTACTTTTCACACTTTTTTTTCCCCTACAGGAAAATAAGAGAGCAATTTTTCTGTTGCAAAGAACTCAGAAAGACTACAACTCTGCTTTTCTATTTGGAAATTCTTGGCTTATCTTGTGAATCATGGTTGTTAATCTAACACTGCTCACATTTTGTGGTCCCCATGGCACACTTGAAAGCATCTCAAGGCACCCCAGGGTGCCATGGCACTTTGGTTGAGAATCAATGGGCTAGAAGTAGAGTATGGTTTGGGGGTGACTGGATTAGTAAGGATTTTATTGTAAGGATACGTTTGGGGGTGTTAAGTAAACTAGTACACCTGAACACTTATGGATATCTGATACTTATGCTAGTGTATTTTTTTTTCTTACTGCAGTTTTTTTCTGCAATGGACTCTATTAAGTTAAACCAGTGTATTGGTTTGTTATCTGTATATCTTTCATACCAGGAAAAAATGTTATATATCTGGGTCCTTATATTCTGTTTCACTCATAAATATGCAACTTCTCAGCCCTCCTTCCCTTATTTTTTAAATCACCATATTTATTTTATTTGGATTTTTTTTCCGTCAAATTTATCTTCCGCTCTGGATGTATTTCCTAAATAATAAATGCTGTCTCAGTCAGAATATCCATATGATAAATAGTGCAGCCAATTCTATTTTTTAACCTGTAGCAGAGCCTCTACTTCCACTTTATCCCATGCCTTCCCCAGGAAATGCATGAGCAAACCGGTTAATATTACAGTTTTTACTGAATATCAGAAATCCCACATTCTAGTGAGTCACGATAGGGCCGAAATTGTAGACTTGAAGAACCCTCCACAAACAATCCCTCCCACCAGATATTTCAGGTTAAAGCTGGGGGAGAGAAGCTACTCCTTGGATTGTTCTTGAAGCCTGATCACTGCCTGGAAAGACTCGTATTTATTTCAACATTCATAGTTTCATAGTTGGTAGGGTCAGAAGGGACCTGAGCAGATCATCAGGTCTGATCCTCTGCCATGGGCAGGAAAGAGTACTGGGGTCAAATGACCCCAGCAAGGTGTTTATCTAGCTTCCTTTTAAAGACCCCCAAGGTAGGAGTGAGCACCACTTCCCTTGGAAGTTGGTTCCAGATCCTGGCTGCCCTGCCTACGAAGTAGCACCTCCTGATATCTAGCCTGAATTTACTCTCTGTCAGCTTATGACCATTATTCCTTCTTACTCCCAGTAGTGCTCAGGGGAACAGGGACTCTCCCATTGCCTGCTGGTTTCCTTTGGCCAGTTTATAGACCGCTACTGGATCCCTCCTCAGCCTTCTCTTGTGGAGGCTGGACAGGTTCAGATCCCTTAGCCTCTCCTCGTAAGGCCTGCTCTGCTGCTCCCAATCATGAATGTGGCCCTCCTCTGGTCCCTCTCAATGTTGTCCAAATCCCTCCTGAAGTGCGGCACCCAGAACTGGATGTAATACTCCAACTGTGGCCTGACCAGTGTCGCATAGAGGGGGAGGATCACCTCCTTGGATCTGCTCGTGATGCATCTGTGGATGCATGACAAGGTGTGGTTAGCCTTCCTGACTGCTTCCCCACGTTGGCGGCCCATGTTCATCTTGGAGTCTATAATGACTCCCAAGATCCTTTTCTGCCTCTGCTGACAAGAAGCCTGTAGGTATGCTGCTGGTTCTTTCTCCCTAGGTTGCAGTACCCTGCACTTGTCAGTATTGAATCCCATCTTATTCTCCTCCACCCACCCCTGTAACCTGTCTAGATCCAGTTGCAGCCTGTTCCTCCCTTCTAGCATGCCCACCTCTCTCCACATCTTAGTGTCATCTGTGAATTTGAACAAGATGCTTTTCACCCCCTTGTCCAAATCGCTGATGAGGATGTTGAACAGTGCAGGCCTGAGGAGCAGGCCCTGGGAGACCCCACTGCCCATATCTCACCAGGTCAAAAATGACCCATCCACCACCACTCTCTGGGTGCAGCTCTCCAGCCAATTGGCGACCCATCTGACTGTTGATGTCAACATCACAATCTCCTAATTTTTTTTAATGAGAATGGGGTGAGAGACAGTGTTGAAGGCCTTCCTGAAGTCCAGAAAGGCTACATCCACCATGACACCTTTGTCCAAGGTGTGACCTGGTCATACAAGGTCACCAGGTTGGTCTGACAGGACCTGCCTGTAATGGACCCATGTTGGTTGCCCCTAAGCATACACTCCCCTGCTTGCCCCTCACAGATATGCACCTGGATACTTTTCTCAAAGAGCTTCCCCCAGGACTGAGGTAGGACTAACAGGCCTATAATTTTCTGGGTCCTCCTTCCTCCTTTTTTTGAAAATGGGGACCACATTGGCCCTTTTCCAGTCCTCTGGCACCTTGCCAGAGCATCATGAGTGCTCATAAAGCCGTGCCAGGGGTCCCACAATGACCTCTGCTAATTCTCTCAGTACTCTGGGGTGGAGATCGTCAGGACCCGCTGATTTGAACGTCCAGTCCCTCCAGAAGTGCCCTGACTAGGTCCTCTCTGACCCTGGGCCTGGCTGTTCCTCCCCTCGGACCATCAGGGATCCTGGTGTGGGGATGACAGTTCCTGCTCAGAAAAATGGAGGCAAAGTAATTGTTAAGTAGGTTAGCTTTGTCATCTGGTGAGATCACCAGATTTCCAAGCGTATCCTGCAGAGGCCCCACATTACCCGGTACCTTCTTTTTACCCCCTATGTATTTAAAAAAGGATTTCTTGTTATTCTTGATCTGGGTCGTTAATCCCAGTTCCATCTCCGCCTTGTAATTCCTAACTGCCCCCCTACAATCCTGAGCAATGGAGCTATAATCCTCCCTGGTGATGGCCCCTCTCATCCATTGAATGTACACCTCCTTCTTAGCGTCGAGACATTCCTGGATGCTTTTGGTGAGCCATGGGGGCTTTTGAGCACTCTTGCCCACTTTGGTCCATGTTGGCATTGCCACCCTTTGGACCTGGAGGATTGTCTCCTTCAGGAGCGACCACTCTTCTTGTACTCCCAACTCCCCACCCCACCAGCACCTTGGTGCCTCCCTGACTAGACTCCTTAGCTCAATGAAATCCACACTCCTGAAGTCTAGGGCTGCTGCCTTGCTGCAGGCCTTTGCCACCCTGCGCCGGATGGTGAATTCCAGTAGGCGATGATCGCTGTCGCCCAGGCGATTGAGCACCTGCAGTCTTCTCACCAGGTCACCGCTTGTGGCCAGGACCAAGTCTAACAAGGCATTTCCCCCGGTGGGACTGTGCACCTCCTGGGTTAGATGGAGGTCCTGTAACATGGCTAGGAACTTAGGTGAGCAATCAGACCTGGCTGACTGCTCTTCCTAGCAAATGTCTGGATAGTTTAGGTCACCCATGATGACTGTATCCTTTGACTTAACTGCCTCTGTGAGCAGACCTGAGAATTCCCAGTCTACCTCTTTCCCCCTGGTAGGGTGGTCTGTAGTAGACGCCCACCATTAAGTCCCTTTCTCCCTGACCCCCTTGTGTTCTGAACCAGAGCACTTCAGTCAACTCCTACACGTCTACACGAGACGCTTACTGTGCATTAGCCTAATAGCACTGTGCAGTAGCGTGGCAGTTAAGAACCATGCTAGTAGCCTATTGCACAGTGTTATTAGGCTAATGAGCAATAAGCGTCACAAAATAACCGTGAGCTGGTGCTTCTGCGCAATAACTCTAGTTACTGCACATTTAGTTAGTGCTTCATTAAGCAAGTATTAAACTAAATGCATAGTAACTAAGGTGCATTAATGAACATGTAGATGCTACTGCTGTGGATCAAATCCCATGTAAGTCAAAGTCCAAACTACTTTCAGACTCATTTTTATCATCACTCCTGAGATTACATTTCAATACAGGACCATCTTCATATGTGTGTTCCATGCCCAATACAATAGAGCCATGTTGCAGACTGAGGCTTGCAAACTCTCATAAATATGACTTAGTACTGATGACTGCATCAGGAATAATCTGATAGCCAGTATGGCTCAGTGCACAGGTGTAAAAGCATTTAGAATTCTGTTTCTTGTGGGCTTTTTCTGTGTGTGTTGGACATAGTTGCTTGCCCATTTTGAGGCCCGAGTTGTGTGCCTTTCCTTTGATTCCACAGGCAGATTTAGACATGTGGCAGCCCAGCAACAGCTTAGTTAAATCTTGGTGATGTGGAACAGCACTAGGACTGTTTATAACAACAATCATCATCAGCAAATTGGGTTAGGCTGTCTCAGCTTATTCTCTTTGACAACGTCATGCTTATTTCACACTGTAGTTGGTTTTAAAAAAGTCTGTCTAAAGGAAAGCTTGTTTCATTGTCATCATAATTAGATAAATAAGAAACATGCTCATGAATAAGGCTGGGCCTATGCTGACTGCAAAAAGAAACTTAATATGATAGGCCAAACTAATTAAAGCTTTCTAACAGGTGGAGCTTTTCTGTTCCTGCTTATCTCTTTGCTAATAAGTGTGGCTGACAGGGACCGAATTATTCTGCTTCTGACGAACATGGACCGACAAAGACCTAACGTGTCACAGATGATGAGATTAATTGACCCATACCTTTTGTGGGGTAAGAGATGCTGCCTCTTGTAATAAAACTTAGGTAATCAAAATAGCTGTTGCTAACATTTAGAAAGTTTAAGGCTATGTCTACATGGTGATCCTGTTGTAGGGCTGTCCAGTTGGCAGGCTGTGGGCTGCTTGCTGACTCCCAGGTTAAGCTGCAACCCCTAAACCCCAGTTCAGGTGCTGCTCCCCCTATCACTGCTGGTGTCTCTGGGCTCCCCCTGTGCCTCAGGATGTGGCAGAGCTGGATATTTGTAGCTGAAGGAACCTGCACATGGAGGTATCAGGGGCCCCATATGGTGCAGGAGTGCTGGCATGGTTCAACAGGTGGGTGCCTGCCATGTGGTGCAGTGTGCAGGGGGTGAGGGCACTGGTATGGTGTAGTTGGAGGACACCACCTGTCATGTGGTGGGGAGTGCCCATGTGTTATGATGTAGCACAATGAGAAGTCCATGTAGCACATGGCCCAGGGGTTGTGCAGCCCATGTGATGAGTAGTCAAGTGTCCTGTGTCTCCTAGACACTGAGAAGTTGGACAGCTGTGGTTTGTTGTGACCCAGAGCCATCCTCAAGCTTGCTATGCTGCTCTTAAATTGGAAGCAGTGTTGTCATGTCTGTGTGATGCCCTGACTGGTCTGTTTTATCACGGGATGAGCTAATTTGCAGTGCTGCTCAGCAGCGCTAACTTGTTTCCATGCAGTGCCAGGCAGGCATAATTCTAGTTTAGGAAGCAGTGTTCCCAGAGCAATGCAGCATATTTGAACGGGCTGATCTGGAGCACAGTAATCTTAATCGTCAACATGGCCTGATTTTTCTAACCAAAAAAAAAAAAGAAAAAGTAAAAATGATCTCTCAAAAGCAGGTGTTGGATACCAGGTTCTGAACCTGCTCACATGGACTAGGGACGAAGTTACATATGAATTGGTATAAATTGTTAGAAACCAGTTCAAGTCTGTAATGCAACAGAAGTTCGGTGCACATAAACAGCTTTCAAAATCGCCAAACCCAATTTAAGATAAACCTGGATGGATGTAGTATCAGACTTAACTGGTTTAGACTGAATTAGTTTATTGCACTTCTGTCCTAGATCCCTTCCAGATTCAAGTTATCTCTCAGTTTGCCAGCATCCCAGGATGCTTTGTACCTCCCCTGCAAATATTCCTCCTCTCCCCTCCCCGCACAGGTTGGGCAGGCTAGCCTTGGCTCAAGTTGTCTGTTCTAGCCAGGCAGGCAGGTTCTAACACCCCACTGCTTCTGGCCTGGGCCACCTCAGGCATGTGACTACATTTATGGAATCGAAAGTAAATGTCTTTTCACTTGCTTATTGGTTCAATCTGCAGCTTAGGCCAACCTGCAAAATAGAATGGATTCAGCCTCAAGCTTTTTGACTGTCTGTACTTAGTCATGGACTTCAGTGGCAAGACATCCATTCATCTGTCTTTCCTTCTAGGTTGGACTTTGCATCTGTCTCAATTGCTGTTTTTACATTATCTTAGAATCAGTTCTTTAAGGTACTATGTTCCATCAGGTCCCACTGATGTCTTGATCTGCAGGATTGGACCCCTATATAGGATGAGAGAGAATCTATCAGCTGAACAGTTTCAACTAGGTGTTCTCTGAGAGGTGCTGCTGTGACTGACTTTGCATGAGTAATCCACGGCTGGGATGTAGAAGGAAAGAGCAGTTAGCACACTGTTGTGCCAGCAGCAGCAGCAGCACCTGCCTCCCGAAACAAAAACATGAACCAGCACTGTAGTTGGGGTGGGATATTCACACTGCACCCTAAAGGAGCCCTGGCTTCCAGTCCTGCCATTGATGGGCTTTTGAGCCTCCCTGTCTTAGGCCAATTATATATTAATTTTAGACAGCTCCTGGAGCTCTGAACTCCTGGATTGTCCACATGTAAACACCCAAAGGTAGTTTTAAACACACTTTAGGTGGTTTAAAGTTACCCATTCCGAGACAAGTTTCTTTGATCTGTGTTTCCCAGTTTGTGTTGCTTTCATGTGTGGCCACTCCCCCACAGGTGTGTCACCCAAGTTGCAGTCCTCCAGCATCCCAGGATGTTGTGTTCCTTCCCCCACCCTCCTGTTCTGTGTAGACAAACATTCCACTCCCTGAACTCTACTACCCAGAGGGCAGTTTTGCCACCAAGCCAGGTACCCCTTATGCCCCCAGGGGTGCAACTTTCCCATACCAGGGGTGCAACCTTATGCAAAAACCTAACACATACCAGCTAGCCAGGTCACAGGGCAGGGACAGGTCCAGAAGTAGGGTATAGGAGGTTGGGAGAAGAAGATAGGGAGCCATATTGTGCTTCATGAGCTGGGCTTCCTTCCCAGGGCATGGGTAGTAGCTCCCTCAAGGGCGTCTTCCCTCACTGGTCCCACCTCTCAGCCACCCCAGAAAACATGATCAGCACTCCCCACACTTCAATCCCAAATCCCAGTTTATTAAATATGAGACCTCCTTTAATTTTTACTTATTACTTTTAAATTCTTTTTTTGAATGTCTGTTTATTTTATTCTTGAGTGGCTGACTTTATTCACTTCATCCCTCTCCCATCCCCATTTCATTTCTATCTCCCATTTCATTATTCACCTTCATTAACTCTCCATCTCCCAGTTTCATGTTCTTGCCCCCCTAACCTATCTCCTATACCCACCCCCCACCTAAAGCATCATAGGCAGGGCTGTGATCTCCTGAAGGCCCTCCGTCTGCGCCAAGTCCAGCCCAAGGCACCCTCAATTCTCACCCGCCACGACTTTGATGATAATAGGTATATGATGGGAGGCTGCCTTTATACCGCCTTGGGCGCAGCGTACCGGGACCTTTGTCCCTGCGATCTCCCAGACCCACTGGGATGTTTCCCCGTATGATGGGTGCACTCTGGGCACCCTGGCCTTAGGGCCAAACGTGGCTCCTACCAACCTCTGATACCACATCCCAAGACTTGCTGGTGTACCGGATGTTGGAATGTGACAGTCAAGCCTGCCCGCTCTCTCGGGCCTCTTCTGTAACCTAGCCCGCTCTAGGGCCTTCTCTATCACCTAGCTCGTTCTAGGCCTTCCCGTTAGCACCCCCTCTCTAGGGGCTTCTCTGTCTGTGCCCTTTCTAGGGGCTTCTCAAGAGTGCCCCTCTTCTGGGCTTCTCAATAATACTGCCCCTCTTCTGGGCTTTGTGGCTGGCAGAGGCCTTTTCTAATTCAGAAAAAGAGAGAGAGTGTGGACGGGGCTTCCGAGGCCTGAGAGAAGGATCGATGAGTGAGGGAGAAGGACAGGCAGCCCCAAGGAAGGGCACCCCAAAAGGGGTAGTCTGCTACAAGTGCGGACGCATGGGACACATCTCCCGGGACTGTGGAAAGGGACTAAATGAGCTAAGCTGTGGTCCTGTGGGTATCTGTCTACGAGGGAGAAATGCAGGGAGACAGGCATGGGTGAACCCATGGACTGTAGCGTGGGGTCCACCTGCTCGGAAGAAGGGTGGAACTGCCCCATGGTCATGGCCTGGATAGGCGGTAGGGCTGTGCGAGCGATGTTAGATGCGGGGTGTTCCCAGTCCTTGCTCCGGGCTGACCTAGCTCTGCAGAGAGGAAGAAGAGAGTCAGGCATCATTAACATGACCTGCATTTTAGGTGGAGAAGTGCAGTTCCGTTGCTGCTACGTGCCTATTAAGGTGATGGCATTCTGGGAAGAAGGGAGCAGGCAGGCAGCACGCCCGCGTGGCTGTAGCTGCCCCAGAGCTGCCTCTCAGGCAGACAGCCTTCTCCCAGCCCAGAGGCTGAGGCGGGCAAGCGGAGCCCAGGAAGGCGCGGAGGGTACAGTCTCCGAGGAATATTCGGACCAACACCCTGCTCCAGGAAGCCTTCACGGGGCAGAAGAATACTATTTCTGAGGCTAAGAAAGGAAGAAGTCCCACTATAGTGGGAGTGCAGCCGGGTCTGAGGGCGCGCTAGCACGGAGCCAGTTTCAGCTCTGACCCAGGGAGCAACAACACTGACTGGCCGACGGACCTGTGTTCACTATAGTGGTCTCAACCATCAAGTGACCGGTTGGTGTGTGGACGAGGTGTAGGGGTGGCGGAGCCCCGTGGAACATCGGACCTTGCAACCATGAGTACCCCTCGGCGGGAAGACCACTCCAGTAACAAGAGCTCCACTGAACCCCTCCTTTAAAATAATTCATTCCATCAAAGTCATGGCAGGTGAGATGAGGGGGAGGAGCTACCCATGAGGGGCATCATCGAGTACGGTCCACGAACGTCACACAGAGTCTTTCTGAGAGGGCGTACACAAAGGTAAGCCATTTTTTGCGAGGAGGATTAATGGACTGACAATGCAGAAGAAACCTCTGTTTTGGATGACTGTTCAGCTCCAAACTAGAACCCAAATATTAAAGAATTATACTAGGAAGAGCACAGTCCTCATTCAAGATGGAAAAGCCAGGTCTAGTCAACTGCATAGATGGCTTACCTAGACTGCCGTTATCCTGCTTGTTTTCTGCTGAAGTATGGCACTGAGCTGTCTCTTTCTTACTCTCACTGATGATAAAAATACAAGAGAAATTGCCTGTTGAAGAAAATGAAGCAGAAAGCGCATAAATCACTGCCATAGATCCGTTGCATCTTCCTGGGAAACTTTTCCTTTGGCTGTACTTCTAGAGCACTGTTGATTTATAACATGTTGACAGCCAGCGGTCTCTTAAGTAGGGCAGCTAGAGCATTTTTTAGGCTTAGTCTGTGTTGTTAACTAGGGAGATCTTTTGACTTCTTATTGTGTGGTATCTGATTCTAAATCCTACAATGCAGAGTTATTAATCTCCTGATTCATATCTACCACTTGATTTTTACTTGTATATAGTTACAAGATAGGACAGTGCTTATTAGGGCTGTGTGCAGCTTCGGGTGCTGCGTCAATTTGGAGGAGATTCGACTATTTGGTGGCCAAATCTCCCAGTCCAAATCAAACCAAGAGGCCAATAAAGGTCTGAATCAATTTAAAGCTCTCTGAATTGATTCAGAAAACATTTGGAGAGCTTCAGAGATTCAGGCAGTCCCCGCTTGCTGCCACAGGGAACTGGAACTGGACCTGGACTCTGGGCTGGTAAGTAGGGGGTCGGAAAGGGGGGGAACTGGAAGAGGTGGGAGGGAACCATGAGGGGGGACCCCCACCCCCCAGATCCTATCCCCTGCCTGCTCCCCCAGCCCCTCTGAGCACTCCCAGCTCTTAAAAAATAAAATAAAAGCTACCACTTACCAGCTGCTGCAGTGGCCTTGGGACTTCTGGGGGTGCTGTGGGATGCAGCAGGGATTGTCCCCTGCCTGGCAGGAGCTGGTGATTCAAAAAAAAAGCTGACAGCTGGGGCTGGGTGGGGCAGCCATGCCGGGGGCTGGGGGAGTGGGCAGGGGTTGGGGGGCTCATGGAAGAGTCCCCCGTGCAGGATGGGGCAGTGGGGATTGCCCCTCTACCTGGCAGGAGCTCGTGAGTTTGGGGCTTTTTTATTTTAAAGAGCTGGGGCCGGGAAGGACAGCCATTGATGGGGCTGGGAGAGTGAGCAGGGGATGGGGCCTATCCAACTGGGAGAGTCAGCCGATTTGGCGGCGGCCAAATCTCCAAATCAGATTTGGACAAGTTGATTCAGGACAGTGATTTGAATTACCAAATCAAATCACTGTCCCCCGAATTGGCTGAATCTGAATCCAGAGTGAATACTAGCTGCTTTGCACAGACCTATTGCTTATCTTTTTGCCATGCCTAACCTTGATAAGCTTGTAACTTCAGACCCTGAGAAAAAGGACGAGGAGTCAGGGCAAGAATGCTAATCTCCTGCAACTGTCTATTTTGAGTTTTAAACCTATACCTCCTTTGGGATTTCCATTTAAAAAAAAAGATCTCTACCAGCTTGTAAGAGAGGCATGGAGAAAAGTGGTGTCATTCAGTGACCTAAAACGGTTGGGATGGTCTCATATGTTTATTACACTTTTACACTGTTTATTACAGTGGTTGTGACTGCGGCAGCTGAATGTTATGACACAATACATTGGTGCTCAACCTTTTGGCTCCGTGGGCTGGATGAGTAGTGTGGGACTGGGCTCTGTGCCCCAGGATCAGGCCTGTGCATCTGGATTGGGCCTGTATAGCCTTGTCTGGCCCCTGGCATGCTGGGATTTTGTCAGCAGAAGGCAGGGGTGGCAGGGAGAAGGTAGCAGCATTAATTGCCACTACTCTCCTGCCGTCACATTTGCTGTCCTGTTGAGAGCTCTGCAGGCCCACTGCCATGGTTTGTGGGCTAGATTTGGCCCACAGTCCTGGGGTTGAGCATCCCTGTTCTAGAGCATAAAAAATGTAAATCTTCTTTAGGCTGGACTAGGATCACTTTGAAATCACTGAGACCACTTGCATGAGACGTCGAGTGGGTAAGGTAACTAGTAGGGTGAAAGTGCTAGACTTTAGGAAAGCTGATCTCAATGAACTCAGCCGTTTAGTCAAGGACACATTGCAGAGCAAGAGTTTTGAAGAGTTGGGAGCCCAGGAAGGGTGGCTGTGCCTTAAGGAAATGATCCTTTGGGCACAGAGGGAGACGATCCCAATGCAGGGAAAAAGGGCCCAGAGGCTTCCTTGGCTCACCAGAGGAATCCAGAGTAGTCTACGGGCTAAAAGGGGGACATATAAAAAGTAGAAATGGGGAGAGATCACCAAAGAGGAGTATATGTCCTCTGCTTGCACTTGTAGGGATGCAGTTAGACAGGCCAAAGCTACCATGGAGCTGAGGATGGCATCCCAAGTTAAGGATAGCAAAAAATTGTTCTTTAGATACATAGGGAGTAAAAGGAAGGCCCAGGGTAGAATAGGACCTCTACTAAATGGGTATAAGCAATTGGTGATGGACAGGGGGGGACAAGGCTGAACTCCTCAGTGAGTTCTTTGCCTCAGTGTTCCTAAGCAAGGGGCAAGACAAGTCTCTCACTGGGATTGTAGAGGCAGCAGCAGGATGCCAGACTACCAAGCATAGACCCTGAGATGGTGCAGAGGCACTCAGAGGAACTGGATGCATTTAAGTCAGCAGGCCCGGACGAGCTCCATCTGAGGATACTTAAGGCACTGGCTGATGTCATTGCGCAGCCACTGGCGGGAATATTTGAATGATCATGGTGCATGGGTCAGGTCCTGGAGGACTGGAAAAGGGCCAATGTGGTCCTCATTTTCAAGAAGGGGAGGAAGGAGGACCCAGGCAACTATAGGCCAGTCAGTTTCACCTCCATCCTTGGCAAAGTCTTTGAAAAAAATTATCAAGGTTCACATTTGCAAGAGCCCAGCAGGAAAAATTAAGCTGAGGGGAAACCAGCACGGGTTCATAGCAGGTAGATCATGCCTGACTAATCTAGTCCCTTTTTATGACCAGGTTACAAAACACCTGGACACAGGAGTAGGGGTTGACATCATTTACTTAGACTTCAGGAAGGCCTTTGAGGCCAGTATCCCACCCCATACTGGTGAACAAGTTAAGAGGCTGTGACTTGGATGACTACACCGTCCGGTGGGTGGCAAATTGGCTAGAAGGTCATACCCAGAGAGTCGTAGTAGATGCGTTGGGCAGTGGTGTCCCACAGGGCTCAGTCTTTGGACTGAGACTCTTCAATATCTTCATCAGCGACTTGGATGAGGGAGTGAAGTGTACTCTGCCCAAGTTTATGGATGATACAGAACTGTGGGGAGAAGCGGACACACCGGAGGGCAGGGAACAACTACAAGCAGACCTGGACAGGTTGGACATAAAGGCAGAAAACAACAGAATGCAGTTCAACAAAGAGAAATGCAAAGTGCTGCACCTAGGGAGGAAAAATGTCCAGCATACCTACTGCCTTGGAAATAACCTGCTTGGAGGCACGAAAGGGGAAAGGGATCTCAGAGTGCTAGTGGACTCCAAGATGAACATGAGTCGTCGGTGTGATGAAGTCATCAGAAAAGCTAATGGCACTTTATCGTACATCAGCAGATGCATGACAAATAGATCCAAAGAGGTGATACTCCCCCTCTATCAGGCACTGGTCAGACCGTAGTTGGAATACTGCATGCAATTTTGGGTGCCACACTTCAAGAGGGATGCAGATAACCTGGAGAGTGTCCAGAGAAGGGCCACTCGTATGGTTAAGGGCTTGCAGACCAAGCCCTATGAGGAGAAGCTAGGGCACCTGGACCTCTTCAGCCTCCACAAGAGAAGGTTGAGAGGCAACCTTGTGGCTGCCTATAAGTTCATCACGGGGGCACAGAAGGGAATTGGTGAG
>JAGPOW010000729.1:394734-407954 GCA_030014935.1 Caiman crocodilus | reverse complement strand
TGGAACGGGCTCCCAAGGGAGGTGGTGCTCTCCCCTACCCTGGGGGTCTTCAAGAGGAGGTTAGATAAGCATCTAGCTGGGGTCATCTAAACCCAGCACGCTTTCCTGCCTATGCAGGGGGTTGGACTCAATGATCTATTCAGGTCCCTTCCGACCCTAACATCTATGAATATGCAGCTGAGATTCATTTCAATTCATACTCCTCAGCTAAAGACCTAGCTACGAAAGATATTTATTTTGAAAGGCTGTTCATTGGTGCAACCTTATAAAGGAGCTTTTTGTAGGAGGTACAGCTAGTGGCACAAAATTACATCACCACACCTGAATACTGTACAACAGTGTAATAGATATGACTGGGATGTGGGCAATCAGAGTTTGACACTAGGGAGTAAGAGACAGGAGCAGACAAGGTCCAAAAGCAGGGGTCTGAGATAGAGTTGCAAGTCAGGAGATCAGGAGTACGCAGGTCAGGAAGTCAAGGTCTGTAAAGGAACAAAATGTGGGTAATAACCAAGAAAGTCACAAGTAGGGGTGTACCAATAAAGATTTTGGGAACTGATAGCCAATTTTTAAGGAGGCATATCAGCCAATACCGATCTGATTTCCAATACAGCTGTATCCAGCTGGTAGGTCTGTTGCGGTGGAAGGGGAAGGGGTAGGAAAGGGGCATGGAGGGAACAGATCAAAGCTTCTGTGGCAAAGAAGGAGTGGTGCTGGGTCTGCCCAGCCAGGGTGGGGTGGAGCATGGGACAGAGCCACGGCTTCTCCAGGGGGCGCAGGGAGGGAAGGGCAGCTCCTGCTGCTGTGCACACCCCAGGAGGGTATGGGGGTAGCATGTGCCCCCCGGATCTGCATAGGGCTGGGCAGGGCAGGCTAGGCTGCAGCTGCAGGCTGGGGCCAGGCTCTTCCCAGTGGGTTCTGGGCCAGGCTGCACTCAGGGCATGGCAGGCCATGGCACTGGAAGGGGGGCTACAGAGTGGGGTGGTGGGAGGGGTTACAGCCATCCCAAATTTTGCCATAGCTCTGTCATAGTCTCCTTACTAGTGCCACCGCTGCCTGCCCTGAGCACAGCCTGGCCAAGCCCTCACCACCAGGAAGAGCCTAGCACAGCCCCACCCCAGCCTACAGCTGCAGCCTGCCCCACCCCGCACAGATCCAGGGGCACAGTCCCCCTACCATGCTCTCCTGGGGTGCACGCAACAGCAGGAGACACCCCCCTCCCCGCAGACAAACCACAGCTCTGTCCTGTGCCCCACCCTGCTCCAGCTGGGCAACATCTACCCCAGCCCCAGTCCCACCCCCTCCCTCACCGCAGGGGGCGTTAATCTGCCCCCACCTGCCCCTTCCACCACAACAGACTTACCAGGTGCACGCTACTCTCCAAGTTGCTGAGCTGTGGTCCTCAAGGCCTCCATGCTGCACTGTGACTGTGCACATGCACAGGCATTTATCAGCCAAATTACTGGCCACATCAGGCTGATTGCCAATGCAGTCAATTTTCTTTATAACGGTGCCAATCTAATATTGGACCAATGTATCACTGCACCTCTAGTCAAAAGCCAGAGGGAACCACAAAAAGAAAGCAGGAATACAGACCAGAATCACTACCAGGGCGTTTGAGTACTCTGAGGCTACAAATGTCCAACTCAGGATCCTTAAAATTCTAGTTTATTAGGTGCATTGAAACACTGTAATCATAAACCTTGGGGCTGGTCCACACACACACACACACACACACACACACACACACACACACACACGCACGCTCAGTAGCAGGGTACAGAGTCAGGTATACCTATCCTACAAGCACTGGAGTCTGTTGTTGAGGCTTCTTTCAGCGTGGTGTTATCTTCCAGAAGGGGCTCACCGAATGGTCCTTCTGGCTGGACAGGTCTGGTCGAGTTGGAGACCAAGAGGGTGCCACTGAGGGTCACTTTTCACTGCCTTTTATCTGTCCCTGGCAGACATTGGCGACTCCCCGGTTTTCAGCTTTGCCCAATCCAGGGGTCATTGACCCTCGTGGGACTTCCCCCCCGCCAGTGGCTGCTGGACAGCATCTGTCAGACCCAGGGGTTGTCCTCATGTACGTGCAGGTTTGGGAGTCCATTGATGAATTTAGAATAGGGCTCTGGGAGCGGTCGATCTGGAGATATTCAGTCCAAAAGTTGGTCTCTGGCATTGATTAACTCAGGCCAGAGCTTCTAGCCCTTGATCAGTGATGTTTAGAGATTTCCCGTTGAGTTCTTCCGTTAGTTGATCTGCAGCTTCCAGGTGATAATTACTGTCTGCTACTATGTTACACATTCAATCACTGATTCACTCGCTCTTTCAGGGGCCAGCATGATACAGGGAAGGTCAGTTTGATTCCTGCCCTTGTTAACATTGTTACAGTTATGAAACTAAATACATTCAGTTGAAAGGTGAGGAGTATAAAATATATGCTACAAATGCCAATGCACACAAATAGATAAAAATACCAAACTACAAGGGTGTCACAACCCAAATCAAGTGAGTGTCCCTGACACAATAGACTGCCCCTCCAAATGACTGGCATTTTAAATGTGGTATGTTCTGCCTAATTAAGTATTCCTACTTGGCAAATTTTCATTGGCTACTCTAAAAGTATATAAAGTGTATAAAGGTATAAAAGTTTGTGCTGTTTCTGCCCAAGTTGGAGAGCCCTGAACACATGGTAAGGTACAGAGAACCTCGCCACGCGGCCGAGAAAAGCTGGCGGACTGATCACCCACCAACATCTCCCCGGCTGTTCCGGGCGTATTCCTTGCCCTGCATGCTTGTTGCGCCTACAGGTTCATCTTGCTAGCTCGTTGCGTTATCTTCATTCTGTAACTACTCAAGCAACTTTACCGCCTGCGCCGTGGCCACCAGTGGCATAAGTAAAGCTTAAGTAAAAGTTGTTTTTGCAACCAATACTCTGTATCCCGCCTTTCCACCCACCAACCCGCCTGACGTCTGCTTAGTTAACCACCACTTCCCTTGGTCGGCTCTGACCGGTTGGCTGGCCAAGACAAAGGAGAGATACAAAATGCACACATACAAATTTTAAAACACAACTCCTTATTTTAAAGTGAGAGGAAGGAAGAAAAGGTAGAACAAGAGAAACATATCCAAAGAGGGGAGAGCAAATGCAGGCAAGCGGAAAAGGGGGCTTTCTGCTACAGAGGAATACTGAGGGGTCAGGTGCTTATCCTCAGGCAGCCACACCCACGTGGATGCCAGGGGCCAGCTGGACATAGTTATGCCACTGGTAGCAAGGGCTAGGTGGGAGGGGGCGGTAAAGTCTACCAGCTGCCTTCACTTCTGACAAATATGTTGTGAATCCGATTCTCCTCTCATTTATACCATGGCAAGTCACAAGTCAGATGATATGAGCAAGGAGCTGGCAATCTTTTAGGAGCAGCAAGCCAGAATAATGCAGCTCAGTCCAAAGTGGGTCACCACTAATGACTCAACCACCAAAGCCACCAATACACTTGCAAGTCAGCCATTGAATGCCCCTACTACTGAACTGCCACCAACATCCAGACTCCACAAATTAGATGAAATTGCTTGCCAAGCTGGATCCAGCCCGTAGGCCATAGATTGCTGACCCCATATCTAATGCGTTCAATCTACACTGCTGTAAAAATGGTAAGGGAAAGAATTCAGGGCTTTCTGCTAATATCACAAATTATCTGGAACAATTAAAATTTGTGTTGTTTTTATACTGTAAAGGCTATTTCAAAAAGAGATGGAACCAAGTCACAGATCTAGAATCTAGATTTTGAATAAGGCAAGGTTCAGGGTAGTGTGAGACTCTGAGAGTTCAGTTCAAGCATTACTCACCTCTCCGCTTATAAGGTACTAGTTAATGGAGCTTTTACTGTATATATGCTTCAACCTGTTTACCACAGCAATAAAATTAAATCTTAAGTGATCTCACTTCTTCACAGCTCAAGAAATCAAACGAATCCATCCTCTACTAAATTCATATGGATGATGATATAACACAGTGGTAACAAAAAACCAAATAGATAATAATGCTTGCCGGGTTACTGATAGTGAATAAAAGAAAAAAAATAGCCATCTTGATTTTCATTACGCTAGGAGAGCTGAGGAAGAGTTACAACATTTTTTTTGTCCAATGATCTAAGCAAACATAATGTGAAATCTGTATTTTGTTATACAAAAATGTCATTTTCACATGTAGGATTTTAAATTACTCATTTTTATCTGTAAGAGACTCTTAGAATAGATTCTTATCTTAAACTTCACTGCATTACACACAGCAGTGACATGGTACTGTAGTGAGAATCTAGTCCTTTTTATCAAAAAGAGCAATGAGAAAGCCAAACAAATCTAAGGCAGGGGGAGACAAGTAACTTAATAGGTAATCTGCATTTTAATGACTTTTAGTGCAACATATAAGAATATCTATTGCCCTTGATATATAGGGCTTGTTGATATGATCAGCCCCTCATTAGACATAATGCTCAGAAATGTCTTTAAACAGTTATTTCTCCCTCTGACACATCTACACAACAAAAAAATTAATATTACTGGTGTAAATAATTACACACCTTTTTTTTCTTTGTGAACTAGACAGTCAGAAATGGGAAAGCAGAAGCTGAAGTGCATTTGTTGACGTCTTATGGTGAATTCTAGTATTTGGTGATCACTGTCCCCTAAGTGACCACCGATTTGTAGGTCTCCTACCATGTCATTGCCAATACCAGGTCAAGTAAGGCATATGGTCACTGTAGCCCTCATGAGCAGCAAGAGTAACTTTTGGCAATCTCCATAGATGGTAGGTTAGTTTTTCCTCCATCACCAATGCTACTGCTTGTCAAGGGCAAGACCCAAGTTAAGTAACTGAAGCCAGTGTGGTACCAAAGTCTGTAAACCACGGTAGTAGACAGTAAGCTTACAACTGATACTTGAAAGTGACCCCCCAAACTTTCCTATTTGGTTTAAGTCCTTTTGATGTGTACTAGAATTATTCTTGACAGTAGTTTCCCTTACTCTATTCAGATCAGTTTTTTACTGATCTCCAGTGACTTTTCCAGGAAAATATCTATACAAGGCCTAATTCGATGCCTTAACACTGATTTTTCTGCACCTTCCCTTTTCTGAGCTGTTAACACTAGTGCCAGTCCAAACAATGTTTGTTTTATGTCTTGTTCTCTGTTCTGTAAAGCAGTTTGCAGAAATATGTTTTAGTGATAAGGTCGTTAAATCAATGTCTTTGGGTACTTTAAAGTTTTAATAGTAATATTGTGTGCAATGTTGGGCAGAGGCTTTTCATAAGGAGCAATGAGAGGTAGTTAGCTATTAGTCTGACATCAGGAAGGTTGGCACCTAGAGACTAATTAATTAGTTCCCTGCATTCTACATAAGGAGCAATGTTTGAACTGACCCTGTTCTATCAACAGATTAGCAATCTGGAAACAGTGCTGCTTAGTATGATGAGCTAGCCTGAAGTAACAGTATGACTCCTCTCTATGGACTGAGACCTTGTAGTGGTTGGAGAGGTTTGTGTCCCAATGATTCTCAGAGCTAGGTTGCCCATCATCTCACACTCCTGGGAGGGTCACCGATGGCAAACAGACCTGAGGGAGGTTCTAGACAAACCACAGTCCAAACCTCAAGTCCTCAATGGCAGATGAGGTGGAAGATGTAAGGATCTCAACATTTGTAGAGATGGAAGAAGGCTGCATCAAGATGGAGGTCTCCTATCATCTAGTATTCTCTTTTGCCACTGGGCTCAGATATCTATTTTGTTAAGATCATGTGGATGCTGCTTCTGAGCACCAACTTCATCATGGTAAGCCAAGTCACATGTGGACTTCTAGCACAGGAAACAACATGCTCTTTTGTATCAACTCCTCAAATCCTTGTGATGATGGAGACAGCGCCAATGAATCTCCAGCCACAAATCTGCATGCAGGCAGTGGTAACCTGATAGTAGTCCTGCATCTGAGTTACAGCCAGGGGTGCAATTCAACAGCTGCTACTGTGACTGAGCAGTCCTATTCAGGATCTCCTCTGCTCACCCCACGTGGAGAAGGGGCTAGAAAAGGTGCCCTAAACCTAGACTGTCTTATTTATTTATCTGGACAACCGTGCCCAGCAACCTCACTCTCTCTGTGGTTGAAAACATCATAAGAAGACAAACATTTTCATAACATGAAAAGTTTGTACCTTGATGGATAACAAAGACAATAAACAACCAGAAAGACGAATTGCCATTGTCTCCATGGAATTAGTGAGATAGACGATCAACATGGCAGCTCTAAGTGAGACAAGATGACGGGATGAGGGTCAGCTGAGGGAAGACAGTGGAGGCTACACCTTCTTCTGGAAAGGGAAAACAGCTCAGGACAGATGTGTTGAAGGCGCTGACTTTGCCATCAAGAATTATCTTGTCAGTGAACTTATGGAGCCCCCCCTGTGGACATTAATAAATGTCTATGACCCTCCGTCTTAAGCTCAGCAGCAACCAATATGCCACTGTCATCAGCACATGCACCCCAATGCTTGATGTTACTGCTGATGTCAAAGAACAGTTCTACTCCCAACTTGAGCATGTGCCGACTAAGACTCATGGGGAGGGCAAGACCATTATCCTCGGTGACTTCACTGTCAGTGTCGGATGTGGCCTGGAACTCTAGAATGGCATTACTGAGAAGGAAGGAGTAGGGAAGGCCAACTTCAATGGCATCCTTCTCCTGAGCAAATGCACAGAGCAAGGTCTTGTCATCACAAATACCATCTGCATGACAAAGTAACAAATACAAGACCCCCTGAAGACACCCCCACTCTAAGCACTGACACCTCCTTGACTATGTTATTGTTAAAACCCATGATCAAATGGATGTCAGTATCACATGAGCAATGCAAGGAGCCAATGACTGCTGGACAGATCACTGTCTTGTTAGATTTATTATGAACATCTTGCTTGCTCTGAAACACTGAAAAAAGTCAAAAGCAATGCAAACGACTCTCAACATCAAATCTCCTCAAGATCCAAAGGTCTGTAAGGATCAACAGTGCCTCCATGAAAAGCTTCTTGCCCTGTCCACAAATGAAAGCAACTTTGAGGAAGTCTAGAAGGGGTTTAAAGCTGCCATCCATATGGCCTGTGTTCAAACCATTGGCTACACCACTCATTGACACCAAGACTGGTTTAATGAAAGCAACGCTGAGATCCAAGCGCTCTTCAACTAGTAGTGAAGGGCTCATTCCGTTGGGCAAGATGACACCTCATCTCACCAGTAGAAGGAGATGTATCAGCTTCTCAAAGCTGAAGGTCAGAGGAGGATCTAGGAAATCAAGAATCGGTGATAGCAAGATAAAGCCAGAGAGATCAAGCTCTATGCTGACATGCATATCTTTTTCTGGGCAGCTAAGGCTTTCTATGGACCAACTTCCCATGGTTTTACTTTCCTGGGATCACAGAATAGCTCAATGCTCCTCAAAGACGATGAATCTATCCAAGCTAGATGGAGGTAGCACTTTGAGGCACTCCTGCATTGTCAACTGTGGTAGATACCACCACCAAATCCATCCCCCAGCACCCTGAAAAGGGATTCCTCACCAACCCTCCTATGCTGAAAGAAGTCTAGTATGTCATCAAGAAACCAAGAAAAACAAGGCTACTGGTCTGGATGACATACCTACTAAAATCTACAAGGCTGGTGGCAAGAAACTGGCACTGAGACTCCACAGATCTATTCTATGCATTTGGAACAACGAAGAGAGCCCTGGGGATGGGAGGAATACTGTTGACACTGGATTTTAGGAACCCAGCCCAGGATTTTAGGAACCCAGAACCTTTGTTCTGGGCAAGCACAACCCTCAGACTGACCGGAACACCTGCCAGTTGATAATAGGTGAATTTATTGATACAGAGTGATAACAAAAAAGCAACAATACAAAAAAACCAAACAATTCTACATCTACAAATCCTAAGGCTGTCATCAGAGTCAAAGGACATCTGGTCAGGATGCAGGCTCCACTCCGAGGCTTTCTCTCTTAGGTGTCAGCAGTCTGGAGGTGAGATGCTGAGGCCCACAGACCCACTCCAGTAGGGTGCATGAGATAGACCCTCTGTCCACAGTGGCATCCGGGACCCTTCCTGAGGAACAGGGATGGGGATGGGGACCCCTCTCAAGGAAGAGAAGGAGGGCAGTGAGGGATGGGACAAAGGGAGGGAAGAGAAGGGACAGCAATGAAGGATCCTTTATTCTCAAGTCTCTGCTTTTGTATTCTCCTTCCCCCTTGATGACTCCTGATGACTCTTCATCCATGGCTATCTCTGGTTGGTTGTCTCTCTGTGGTCACACATCCATATAGCATCCAGGCCTTCACTTAATTTGGTCTGTTCCCCTAAAACCAGGACTTGGGCCCCACCACTGCTCTGGGGCCTTGTAGCTGTTGTCACTTACCTCGTGTTATGGGACAGTATGTATGGTACATACCTTTTTGGTTCCCAGACTGTATGCTTGTTATGTTAAACAACCTGTCTGCCTCGGCTGTGCTCTTGTATTATGGCATGCCCCCCTCAATTCTCAGTCCATGCCCACCCATTGGCCTTGTTGTGCTAGACAGCCTGTCTGTTTTCAGGGCCATGAAAAGCTGCGTGCGTCTCCCAAGCTCTTTAGAAATCCATTTAACCCCTACTGCCCATCTTGACCCCTTATAATGTATATATTTAGGGTTGTACAGAACAACACCATTCCGTTTTGACTTCTGTTGCACCATTTTGAAGGGACAGTGTTTTGTTTTGCTGGTTCAAAGTGCTGTTCCATTTTGTTTCATTGAAACTGTTTCACTGTTTCAAATGTTTTGATGTTTTGCTCAAGGCTATAATGGGGAGTCACAAAAATGCCTATAACTTTTGTCATTTCTTTCCTGATTCAAATGACAATAGCAGGGATGGTAGCCCAAGCTAGGGCCACAAAGCCTGTCAAGTTTCAAGGAGATAGGTGCGGGGGTTTCTGGGAAACAGTACCTCAAAGTGTTTAGAGCGAAACTCATTTCACTTGTAAGTGTGAAAGCACAGGGGGTGTGAAAATGGCAGGGAGGGTAGCCCCTGCTGAGGCCACAAACCCTGGGAAGTTTCAAGGAGATAGGTGCAGGGGTTTCTGGGAAACTGCACCTCAACATGCTGACAAGCAAAACTTGTGATGTGGGTGACTTTGTGTGTGTGTTAAGGTGCACCCTCACTGGCGCTGGGGCCTCTACATGACATGGTAGCATGCCCCAATGAGGTCTCCTCCTCCACTACAGCTTCAGCCTGGTTTACTATTTCAAATTAGAAGAGGTAATTAAGCAGCACAGTAGCACCAGCAGCATCTCAGGCAGCCAATCTGTGGCGGAGCCTTTCTTTCCTCTCCTGCAGGAGCACCTTCTCCAGCAGCTGCCAGAGAACCCTCCCTGCCAGCCCCAGCCCTGGGGCTTAGATAAGCCCAGGGCCCTGCCTCCTTCTAGTCAGCTGACTGGGGGCAGGTGCTGGGGTGTTGGTCTAAGAACATGGCACTGGCAGACAAGGTCCTTTAGGTCAGTCTGATATCTTTTAGTACATGGGCAACTAGTGCTGCTTCAGTCAGGGGGGGCATGTACCCCCCTGCAACCAGTCCTGCAGACCGGAGGTGGCGGGGGGGGTGTCCCCACAGATGATCCTGCAGTCTGGGGAGGGGTGGGGGGGAGGTCCTGCAGTCTGGCAGCACTTTCCAACTGTTACCATGCAGCCACTGCTATACTGAGGTAAGCTGATACAAAACAGTTTCCCCTTGTGCTTTAGAAAAGGAATAAATTGTAGGAACTGTATAGCTGCTATTTTAGTAGTCACTGCAGTGTATTTGAATAGGCTCAGTGCTATCTGCTCCCAGTCCATCTTAGCTTTTCAGGCCAATGCCTGTTAAGAAGTGCTGTCTTCCCAAATAAAGGGCAAATTCCTGTAGAGAACAGTGACCAGTAACCTGATCTCCCCAGCCCCTGCATTATGATGATCCTATGTTGAATCCCACTGAATTATAGAATCAGACCAGAACCTTATCAGTCAGAACCACTAGTTCAGAGTCTGTGTCTTGGCTGTTGCTCATGTCCCATTTGGCTAAAGAGCCTGTAGTATCTGAGGACCAGATATTATATATAGTTACACTGCAACCTGGTCCCAAAATATTCTGCTGCCATAGAAAAGTTGTGATGTTTCCTGTGAGTTTGTCTTTAGTTTCTGGTGTTACAAAGGTGGAATATTCGAAGAGCCAAATGATAATGGTGACAGCTGTTTTATATGGTCCCAATTTTAGACTGCATCAGCTTGAAGTTGTAGCGCCTCCACTACCTTGCATCCTGTGTAGCCACTTGTACCTGTGTATGTTGCTGTTTTCAGATATGCTTGACTGGGGTAGCATATAAACTCTGGGCTGGCAATCACGATATTGAGGAAGAGGAGAAGAGACCTCATAGTGGAGAACAACTTTTTAAAGATGCATGTTAGAGGTAATTGGGAATTACTTGATGAAACCCTTTTTCATCTGAAAATTGCTGACTTACTGAAACCAACAGTTTTTTGAGAGAGAGAAAGATTTTGATGAATTTCTTGATTTCAAAATTTTTGAAGGAAGCTAAAATTGATTAGTGTTTTGGCATAGTTTTAAGTTAAAACATTCCAGTTTTCCATTTCAAAACAACTTTTGGTTTAGAAATTTAAGATAATAGCAATAACTATTTAAATGATTTAAATTGAATCAAAGCTTCTCAATAGACCCGAACAAATTATTTTTCCAGGTTTTTAGATTTAGGATTTTTTATTTTTTATTTTGACTTGGCCCAATTCATCGTTAAAACTTTTTTTTGCTATGTTACTTTTTTGTGGAATGGGAAAGTTGCACTTGGTTCTGCAGTAGAATATGACAAGGAATAGGAAGAAAGGAAGAAAGTGACAGCCAAATATATATCCATTTGCAAGGTTGCCAGTATACTGTATAAGAAAAGAATCTTTTTGCAAAAGAGGGATAGAGATCTGTTCCCATGTAAACTCAGAGACTAGGGATTGTCATCTAAAAGTCAGGGCACTCATTTGAGCCACTGAGGAGCCATAATTCTCTCTGACTGCTTGTCTTATGAGGTAGGCAATGCTTGTGTACTTAGTATGTCATTAGATGTCCAGTTCGGTGGCATGAGGCTGTATGGTCATTTTGAAGAAACTTGCTGGCGGAACCTTACTGGAATTTACATCCCAGGAAGAAAGTATTCCAATCATTTTTCTTTTTTCCAGCACTGTCAGCATCTTTGAATCTCTCTGCAAAGTGTTTTTCTCTCCTACACCTGCTGACTGACTTGATTGAATTGAGGCACGTGTATTATTTAATCTGGAACAAAACAGATTTTTATTTTCTGTGTTTCTGCTCCATCGTTCCGTCATTTTTAAGTTAACTTAATGCTAGGGAATCAGCACTGGAGCAGAAATCCTTGAGACTGATGTCTGGCCAATATTTTTAAAGTGACTTGTGAGTTTATAGGCCCAAAGAAATGAAATTAAGGGCATCTGGTTTTCAGAGTGTCCTTAGCACTTACCTTCTGAAAAATTGGATCTACTTCCACATGTTTCAAGTTGGATGTTTAAACATCTTAGTTAAGTTTGAAAATGTAGACCTTTGGGTTAAGCCATAGAACAAGAATGGCTTTGAATAAAATGGTTCACACTTCTCTCTTCTTCTGTCACCATCTCTCTACCCATCCCAGGCAGATTCTGTATCAAGTCTATAAATTGAGGTAATAAAGTGTATGAAAGGAATCTGAGGCAAGAAGCTTCCGTGAGTTCAAGGACATCAGAAATACCATGATTTATCTCCCAAAGAAAATGAAAATGTGCTGCCTATGCAGGAAATATCGTGAAAAATTAGACTAGCAGAGCATGCTTTGTTTCTGTGAATAGATCCCTTGGTGGTTTAGTAGTGTTTTTCTATCCAGTAAAACAATGAACTTCCATTTGTGATAAATTAGCAGTAGCCTGTTACCTTCTTTAGCGTGACATGTTCTTGTGTTCCAAATCACCAGTTCATTACACAGGGGCTGCAGCTGCACTGCATAATGTTGTCAATATCATTAAAAAAATCCATAATGCTACAAATTTTTTTTAATGATTTAAGAAAATAAATGCAGTCAGAGCAATTTTCCTCAGCCTGCTGTAGAAAATCACTTCTGAGAATCAGATGGCATTGCATGCTATCTGTAAATTATATCCTTGTTCTCTTTGCTGAGGCTAGCAAAGAAACCAGTTATTCAGGGATTCAAAGGTTTTGGCTAATACCTGATTTATGTTAGTCAACTCATTTGGTGTACAAGTTTGCTGGAACTGATGCTTCAAACCTAGGCTCATGTTATTTATAGTTTAATACTAGTTTGGGGTAGTAACCCAAACCATTGTTTTTCCTTAATTGACATAAATTGTATGAGATGAAAAACAGGAGCCTATTTAAGTATAGGATGGAGATTGTATAGTGCAAGAGTGGGCAATTATTTTGCTTGGAGGGCCACTTAATGAGTTTTGGTGAGCTGTTGAGGGCTGCAAGGGGCACCTTGACAGGTGCCCCACCCCCTGGTTTCCATCTTGGGACTGGAAGTCCTTCCTTTAACCCCTGACCTTTGCCACTGGAAGTCCTTCCCCCAGAACTACTTGCAGGGGGGGAAGGGGAGTGTTGTCATCTTGGAACCAGAAAAAAACCGAATCATATACTAAAAGTCAAACACCTGTGTGACGGCGGCGTGCTGCCATCACGGGCACAGACAGGGGACAGAGAAGATTGGGGGGGGCAGCAACAACCCCTCAAAAAAACCCTGGGCTGGGCTACTTACCCTCCGGAGGGACGGCGGCATTGGAACCAGGACCGCAGCAGCAGCCGCCGTTATTACAGCCGCGCGATCCAGCATTACGCTGGCTGTTTAAACAGCTGTTTCCAGTAAGGGGAACAGCTGAGCCAATCACGGCAGCCGCAGTGGCCGCTGTGGGGAAGTTTGAAAACCGCAGCAAACCCTGCGGCAGGGGGGAGCCAGGGAAGGAAAGAGGAGACAGACCACATGTCGGTGGTACTGCAGCTTCCCTGGAGCGAATGCCTCAGACAGGCAGCTCTGCATCAGCTCAACAGCTGAAGCAACAACCAGAAATCCCGGCAGTGGTGGAAGGAGTGGTACCCAGAGATTGCCAGAGCCAA
>JAGPOW010000729.1:380694-394634 GCA_030014935.1 Caiman crocodilus | reverse complement strand
GCCTCCCCATCCAGGAGGAATATTATTTCTAAGATCAGGGGAGAAAAAGGGAGACAACCTGAGCTAGTGGTGGGGTCATCAGGATCCTAAGGCAGGCTGACTTAAGACGACCATTAGCCTAGGTCCACCTACTGGCCAGCAGGCCTGCAAATAGTGGCAAGTTACCATCTCACCAGCAAGTGATCGGTTGGCGAGTGGACGGGGAGTAGGGGTGGTGGAGCCCCTTGGAACAAGGGAAGCCTCAACCGTGAGTACACTCACGTCGGGGAAACCCCTCTGGTAAAAGAGCTCCAGTGAACCCCTCCTTTGGATCACCCATAACATCAAAGTCATAGCAGGCGGGACGAGGGGAGGGGCTACCTGACAGAGGGTGTTACTGAATGTGAGGCCCACCAACATCACAGTGGTGCATTGGCCGGGAAAGTCAGCAACAGCGTTGATACCCACTGGGCAGAGCCCTACCCGGGGATAAAAGAAGATGCAACCATCAGGGGTAGCCCAGGTGGAGGTGCTGACTCAAGCAATTCAGGCTATTGGGCAGCTGTTGGCGGTCCAACAACTACAGGGTGGATGCAGCACAATGCTGCCCTGTTTAGGACGCCCTGTATGACTAAAGATGACGACCTTGAGGCCTACATTGAGACCTTTGAACAGATGGCCATTCAGACAGGGTTGGACCGAAGCCAGTGGGGTCACCAGCTAGGGTCCCTGGTGATCGATAAAGCCAAAGGAGCGTACAGGGCACTATCCAAAGAGGAGGCTCAGGATTACGAGGCCATCAAAGCCTTTTAAATTCACTATAGTGCATTGTCCAGGCAAGGATAACTTTGTAGCTGATTTTTTATCCAGGTGGGAAGATCTGGACCAGTTGGGAGAGCCAGACCACTACCATGGCAAGGAAAACCAGAGCAGACAGGATACACAATGCACTGACCAGACGCCACAAGGCGACTTGAGTGGGGAGGTCTGTGACGGCAGCGTGCTGCTGTTACAGGCACAGACAGGGGACAGAGAAGATTGGGGGGCAGCAACAACCCCTCAAAAAAACCCTGGGTCGGGCTACTTGCCCTCGGGGGGGGGGACGGTGGCGTCGGAGATGGGACTGTGGCAGCAGTTACAGCTGCCATTACAGCTGCGTGAGCCAGCATTACACTGCCTGTTTAAATAGCTGTTCCCAGTAAGGGGAACAGCCGAGCCAATCGTGGCAGCTGCAGTGGCTGCCACAGGGGAAGTTTAAAAACCCCAGCAAACCCTGTGGCAGGGGGGAGCCAGGGGAGGAGAGAGGAGACGGACCGCATGTCGGTGGTGCTGTGGCTCCCCTGGAACGAGCACCTCAGGCCTCCCCATCCAGGAGGAATATTATTTCTAAGATCAGGGGAGAAAAAGGGAGACAACCTGAGCTAGTGGTGGGGTCATCAGGATCCTAAGGCAGGCTGGCTTAAGGCGACCATTAGCCTAGGTCTATACGGTCAGGAACACCTACTGGCCAGCAGGCCTGCGAATAGCGGCAAGTTACCATCTCACCAGCAAGTGATTAGTTGGTGAGTGGATGGGGTGTAGGGGTGGTGGAGCCCCGTGGAACAAGGGAAGCCTCAACCGTGAGTACACCCGTGTCGGGGAAACCCCTCTGGTAAAAGAGCTCCAGTGAACCCCTCCTTTGGATCACCCATAACATCAAAGTCGTGGCAGGAGGGACGAGGGGAGGAGCTACCTGACGGAGGGTGTTACTGAATGTGAGGCCCACCAACGTCACAACCTGCTTTAACATATTTTATTTTAATTTAAAATATATATTTTTTATGTATTGTGTTTGCATAGTATACATAAAGGTGATTGCAAAATAACTCAAAAATAAAGTCTTATTCTTTGAGTGAACTGCTGGGACTCCTCCAGAATTGGCAGGGAGCCCCATCCTCTGCTTCCATGGTGGCAGAGCAGGGAAGGCAGCTGGCTCCATCGTGCTGGGCTTTCTCCTGATGACACATGAATGCCAGGAGCTGCATGTGCATTGTGAGGATCCCCACGTGATAGGAGTGGGCCAACCTGGCTTCTCGTCACCACGTGCAGCTCTGGCTGGAGCTGAGCCTGTGTGGGCCACAAGCACCCGAAGGGCCTGCTACCTCCTGCTGCTGCTGCCACTGGCAGTGGCAGAGGCTGTGAGATATGGGGGAGTCCCCACACCCCACTACCCTCCCTCACATCTACTGCCCCCCTCGGCATGGACTCCATGGCCCCACCAGGCCTAGCCCCACGCTCCCTGTCCTTGCCCAGCTGCAGCTTCCCTCCAACCCGCACTGCAGCTCCCTCACCCCTACTGCTTGCCTGCCCTCTTTCTGGAGCAAATGCTGCAGCACGGAGATGACGGGTAGCTCCTGGATGCCGGGAAAGCTGAGCAGGTTCCCCGCAATGGCAGCAGCAGTTCCACCCAGAAGCTGCAGGCTGACTAGGCAGGGCCCTTTTGTGCATGCGGGTGGGAGTGAGATGTGTGGGGTACAATTAATTGGTGGGCACCCATAGGCTGCGTGAAATTGCCTGGTGGGTTGGATCTGGACCGTTGGCCATATTTTGCCCACCCCTGGTACAGTGGATGATAGATATATCTTAAGGTCTGGAGTGCTTGGTGTGTGCTGCTGATGGAGGTTTGCCCATAGTTGTGAGCAGGTCTTAGCCTTGAAAGAAGGAACAAGATTTGGGTTCTTAGAATAAAATTCTTTTATGTTTTAGTCTTGTGATGAAGGGTGTTGATCCATGTAGCTCACCAAGATCGTAACAGCCAGTGGGTGCTACCATAACCATTCATTGCATCTGAAGTAGGTTGTTTATGAGCAGTCTGCATTAGTTTATTTTCTTGTTTTCCTTCTTGGTTAAAATAAATATAATCATGATTTAAAACTACCAGTAATTCTGAGCAAAGATTAAATTAGAAGATGAGGCTTGTCAGTTGTCATATTGTCAGTTTTTGTACTGTAACTCCACTGCTTATCATAATCCTGTCTCTGTGAAGTGCTCATCTTCTCCTGCATCCTGGTGTTTACCCTCCTTTCCTGAGTGAAGTCACAAGAGGTGAGGCTCTGATTGGCAGTGCACTTTCTCAGTCAAGATAACAAAAAACTTCAGAGTAGAGAATATACTGCTTGTACTTAAAAGGAAATGGCTACTGGACCAGATGGGGCTACAAGTGATTTCAAGCTTTTGTTGGAAAGAGAAGTTTTAAAAACTTTTTACAGTAACATGGGACGAGTTAGATGATGTACAACACACAAACATTCATGAATCATTCTGATCTTTGATTTACATGTCTGACCTCTTCTGATGCTTAAAAACCATGCGAGATTTATTAGGTCATAAATCTCAGTTGGTGATAAATTATGGGGTTCTTTGATACCATGACTACTTCTTTTCCTTACAGGAAAAATACAGCCTCCTTATGAAATCATGATGATTTATCCTGTTAGGATAAATGGGATATAGGAATCTATTAATTCTCTAATGTAACTATCTTTGGTTTCAAATAATGTTGTTTGATTTAACCACTGGCTATTTTTATTTTATGCCATTGTACACCTCTACAGTTTTTTTTAGCATTAATGTAGTTAGATAACCACATTCTAAAATAATCTTGATAATCTTGAGAAATTTTAAGAAGGAAAAGAAACTGGAACATTTATAGAACTGATATTAAAATATCACCTTTCAAGTAAAAGGAACAACATTTAGATAAGGATTTGTGGTATCTACCTCCGACCTCTTACCACGGTAACATTTCAGAATGGAGAGCAGCCCTGAAGGTCTCTTCACTTTTCTATTTAGCACACGTGCCTTTTTCTTTCTGATCGATGGTCCTACAGACTGAAATTTATCTTTTATCAAGACGGGGAGCAGCAGGGCATCCTGCCATGTGCACCAGTGTGTCTCGTCTTGTTCTGGATAGATCATCTCTTGGGTTTCAGAGAGTAGTTCACTCTTTATGGGCAGTTGAATCTCTTGTGTACATTGACAATCTTTTGGTGGATCATCTGGTCACTGAGAACCAGGTTAAAACCACCAAACTTTTCTTGCGTATAGACCACTAATATTAGCAATAGTAATGTTAGGGTCAGAGATCTTGATTGCAGCTTATCTGGCCTGAATTTGATCCGGCAACATAGAAATGAAAGGTCTATAGTCCATTGTTAAATCCCTGTGTCCAATATTCTGTCTATTGATGCAGCTTTTGTTGTCTTGCAAGATATTCTTCACCCTCACTAACCAGCTGACTTTTAAATCACTAGTATTTCACTTCAAAGGAGGCATTACAGTTAGTTGTAAAAAGCTACTCTTGCTGCTGAACTAACTTAAAATCCAGGAGCCTACATGTAGGGAGCTTTGTTACAAAAAAGCAAACACTTATACTGAAAATTATTTTAAAATAAATTAGTAGCTGGCAAGAGCCTCTTCCAGAAAAGTTGGATATTTAAAACTTAATGAAGCCTTGCTATAGATTAGAGAAGAAGCCCTGATCCTGAGACCAATGAATGTGTGAAAAAATTTTAGAAATGTTGCAATGGTTGGAAAAGGAAAAAAGAACCCAATGCAGACAAATGTAGTTAAGCAGTCCCCAGTAATCCCAGCTGTTTCACAATGGCATGCAATGCCTGCAAAAAGATTAATTAAAGAACCTGTAGTTAGCTGATGGTATCAAGTCTTTCAGTTCCTAATGGTGCCACTGGTATAAATATCAATGAACTAATTTCCTGATGAATAAATAGGACCAACAGAAACAAGACCTATGTGACAAATCTGGGTCAATTTGCATTTCTTGTATCACCCTTAGCAATTACCAACACAGAATGAATATGGCAAAATCCAATTAACAGACACTATTTTTATCAAGGTGTTTCTTAATTAGGATGGCTGACACAGTGCCAATGCAGTGTACTTTTTGTTTCAGTATCTGTAGGCAGGTGATAAATAAGATACAAATCTGTGGAGATAACACACCTGTTCTTGTCTGCAGTTTGTTGTCTGGAGGAGCTGACCTTTTGTGGGACTACTGATGTTTTTTTAACTCCCTGGATTCAGGGAACTATGAGGCTTCCTCACCTGAAAGATGAGAGTGAATGAGGATGTAGGTTATAGATCACAGTATTCAAGAACAAGCCTATTTATGTAAAAAGACATGAAGATGAAAAGTTTAAATATTGTAGCTGTGCTCAGTGTTAATGAATATATTTTGCAGTGGATTATATGACTGACACAGGTTAGATGAGAGAAGAGAAATTTAGAGAGGCTAAAATCTTTTGTGGAATCCTAAATGGAGAATGAAGACCAAAATATGGTCTAACTGTATAGCATAGAATCAGAGAAGATAGGGCTGGAAAGGACCTCAGGAGGTCATCTAGCAGCCCTCTGCTCAAGGCAGGATTGTTCCTATCTAAACTATCCTATAAAACTGTTTATCTAACCCAGTGGTGCTCAACCTTTTGGCCCCACAGGCCAGAAGGATGGTGCAGAATCCATCTACAGACTGGATCAGGCTGTCTGTGAATCAAATCAGGCTGTGGAGCCTGGCAATGACCCCTCCAACCCTCCCATGCACTGGGAGTGGGTCCTCGGGGGCTGGCACCACCCCTTGCATTCTGGGATTGAATCCTCAGTGGCCAACCCTGCCCCTGCCGCCTGCCCCCATGCACTGGGATTGGGTTCCCAGGGACTGGCACACCCCTTCCCACTTCCATGTAAAGGTTCTGGGTCCAAGGGGCCCAGCACTGTCCTCACTTGCCCCTGCCCCCCCCACAAGCCTGGGCTGAGGCCCTGGGGCCTGGTGCTGCCTTTGCCCAGCCCTGCACACTAGGATTGGGAGCCCCATCTGGTGTGTAGGGCCTGGGGCTCCCCATGCATCTGGAAATGTGGTGTGGGGGCAGAGCCATTGAGCTCTATCTGGCAAACTTCTGAACCCATAGGGAGCCCCGCTGACCAGATGGCACAGTACCATGGGCCAGATCTGGTATATGGGGTGGAAGCTGAGCACTCCTGGTCTAACCTATTCTTAAAACAGCACAAACATCCATCTTGTACAACTACCCAGCAGTCCTTTATGCATAAGAAGCATGGTCTATGAATCTGGAGGTCCCTGTGTTTGCAACCCACACAACTGGGTTTGCAAAGCCACAAAGTCTCTGCCTTGTTTAGGTGGTTGGCCTGGGGAGGAACATGTGGTGGAGCCTTTCCACACTCTCCACTGTGCACCAGTGAGCCAAAGTGACTGGGGGAATACAGATTGCTTCTGGTAGGGCTCTGGTGTAGTTTCATGCCTTCTGTGCAGGGAGAGGGCCAGAAGCCCTGTCTTCCTAGGCTGCTCCTTGAACAGCACAACTACATGCTTGTCTTTAGGCTCAGGGCAAACCTACACATGAGACCTGAATTGCCCTCTTATGCAGAGAGCAATCCCTCAAAGCTAAGACATTGTGGTGAGTTATGGTCAGGGGAAACCTGTACCAGCCCTGCCTGTACTGTCCCAGCTCTTTGGATAAACCGAATTGCACACTTTCTTCTAGTGGATGCTTTCCTCAACCATTACACCTATATAGAAAACAAAGTGTAGCAGCTACCATCTGAAGAGGGTTAGGCCCACGGCAGCTGTCCCACCATGTATCATTTACTCTCCTCCTCCCCTGCTGAAAGTATCTTTCATCTGCATAAACCTTCTGCGTATACATGCATAATGAATTTTAACCGATCCTCAGTGTTCTCTAATCTGGTTACAGAAGGCTTGTTATTGAGCTTTGGAAAGCATTTAACCACATTTCTCCATTTCCTTCAGAGGGACAATAAATCTGTCAGCTGAGTTATAGAGTGAGGTATAAGCATTTCTGCCTTTCTAGTGAAATCCATAAAAATCCTTCTTTTTTCGGTGCTAGAAGAAACATTTTTTATTTAATAAGATTGTTAAATAAAATGTTACCATTTGTACTCTTTCCATTTGGACTGGGTTTTTGTTTGTTCTTTCTTATGAAACATGATTTCCCACTGATGGGCATTCATCACAAGGATTGGAGCAATTCTAATCTCATCTCTGCAGATATAGCTTCAAAATAGGGAACGATCTCTTCTGGGAGGAGAGATGCATCGCGTCCAATGCTGAAGGCTGCCAGACATAGCCAACCCAGTTGTGCTCCACCAGAACTGAACTGGGAGGGAAAGGTTTTGCCAAAGGCAGTGCCCACGTAATCTATTTTAGGTTTGTATGAGCCGCCTCTCCCCATGGTACTGAAGTGATATTTGTTTTCCCGCCATGAGGCATGAGCTCAGAAATTCCCACAGCTGTGCTCCCACCACCTAAAATGGTTTGTTCCTGTTGTCTAGTATTTGGCAGCTCATCTTAGGCAGCTGCATCCCCGCAGTGTGTGGCAGTTGTCTTAGTGGCTCATGGAGGGTAAAATACTGTAAGTCAGGTCCCCATCTGCTATGTGCCATGCAGGTGGTGCAACCTCTTTTCCTAAGCAATTCTCTAAGACTTTGTCTTTTTTTAGTTCCTCCACTGTCCCTCACAATTTAGCTTTGTCCTGTTGATGACTCCCTCAATTCCATGTTTCTCCCACAAGGACATTTTGCTCTCTCCCTTGCCACTCTTATGCAAGGGGGAAATGCTCTTACTCAAAATCCATAAGCTTCTGTCTTACTATCCTCCATGGTTCTTATTAGAACTTGTGTCTTTGTCTGTGCATACCTAAAACTCCAGTTTGCTAATGGCCAGGGAGGTGGCAGTGTTCTTATTCTGCTCTTGATTAGCTAAGAATCATGAACATCTTGCTAATTCTGTAGGCTACCCCATGCCATCTCCCATTCTAACCTTCGTGTTTGTATCAGACCTCTTATGTCCTACCTTCTGCATTGTAGCCTCCTTAGGACAGGAACTGTGCCTTGCTCTTTGTTTGTAGGACAGTGCTTAGCAGCATGGAGCCCTGATATATTTGCTATCTAGGTGCAAATGAAAAGGTAAGATCAGTGAAAAGTAAGTAGCTTATTGAATCTTTCTCTTTTTTTAAGGCTTGTTCCTGTTTTACTAAATAAACCTTCGAAACAATCATTGCGCATTGGAAATTATAGACCTGTGTTTAGCAAACAGTGACCCTAACTATATTTTAGGCACTGAGAGAACATATTCCATGACTAGTGTGTTGACTTTCTGATCAGTCTTTGATGTCTCTGACACAACTCTCTTCAATGCCTTCCTCCTTTTCACTCAGTTCCAGGGCACTCAGTTGGAACTATTTTCTGTTAAGTGAAGGAGATGAAAATGCAGATTTATTTAAATAATTTATGGTCCCATATGACTATGTTTGTTCTACATGAAAACATGCAGCAAGCAGCTATCAAACTAATGTTCCCCTCTGGGTTAGTGGTCACTATTCCATTTAATAAAAATGGATGGCAGCTTACTAATATAATTTTAAATGCATTAAGATGCTGGCTAAGTGTGTAAAAAAAATCACTGGAAAAAGATCTCTTTAATTGAATTGTCATGATGTTATTTATCTGGAGGACAGTTATGTCTGCTCACGCCATTGATGCACAGTGCAAGCTTTAGTGCCTTGGAGAGCTCAAGCACAGAGCAGGAATTAAAACTGAGGATGCTTCAGGTCTAGCAGAACTTCCACCCCCTTGCTAGTGAAACTGTCTGTCTATTTTAGAAAAACCTCCCCACCCTGTAGTAGCTGTGAACCTCCTAGGCTAAAAGCTGGGCTGGTATCACAATCCTTAGAGGCCCTTCTGGCATTTCTGCCTTTTGCCATTTGATACACAAGCCTCTGCATGTAGTATCATGCACTTTCTCTCACTCAGATTTGTGACAAAAGAGATGGGGACACCCAGTTTCAGTAGAGGAACAACTGGCCCCAGCAATTTATTTTTCCTCGGGTTTGGTAATGTGCTAATTTCCTTCTACCCAGCTCCTGGACTTTTTTTTATTGCTGTTCCGTTCTTGGGGAAACCCTGGCCTCATTAAGATATCTGCCTTTGAATTCAGTGCAGCCAGGATTCCATGCCCTATGTTCAGCTTTGCTAGCCAGCTGGAAGGCCACAGAGCACTATGGTTGGGGACAGAAGGTACACATAAACTGGTTTAAGTCATCAGAAACTGGTTTAAACCTGTAACAAAACAGAAGCTCAGTGCACATAAACAAGTTTCAAAATGGCAGAAACTTTTAAGATCAACCTGGTTGAATGCAGTATTAGACTTAACTGATTTGGGTCAAACCGATTTATGAAACTTCTGTCCCAGACCCCTTCCTGGCTAAAATTAAATCAGAGTCCCCCAGCATCCTAACATGCTTTCCAGCCCTGGGCTGGGCTGTCTGCTCCAACAGAGAATGGTTTGAGGGAGAGGGGGAGGAGAGACAGGCAGGGACAGCCACCCCTAGGCAAACTCTGGTTGGGGTCTGGGGCCGGGGGAGGGAGGGGGGTTGTTAAACTCACCTTCCTCTGGTTAAACCCTCCTTCCCCCGGTACAGAGCTGCCCTGCTAAACTTACTGAGAATTACTGCAGGCTGCAACTGTAGGCTACAAATCCCAGAGGCATCTGGAAGCAGGAAGAGGAAGTGATGAACAACTGCGCAGAGTTGTACTGCTGTGATGCTGGACTGTAAATCTGAGACCTGGGGGCAGTAGGAAGAGGAAGTGCCAGAGAGCTGTGCTCTAGTGCCCCCTGGCTTTTGGCCTGAGCCACTACAGGCATGTGGCTACATTTCCTGAATGAAAGGTAAATGCACGTCTACTTGTTTCTCAGTTTAATCTTTGCAGTTTCGACTAACTTGCAAAGACTGAATCGATTCAGCCTTGGGCTTTTTGACTGTCTGTACTTAACCCATGTCATTTTCTTGGTACTTCCATGCAGTTGACATGGGATAAAAATGAGAAAGGATGCATGTCTGCCTTGCTCAGCATGCCACTGTTTCAGCTAGTCTTTTCTTCAAGAGATAGGACAGAAGCTCCTGGAAAGCTTTATTTTTTCCTGCCAACCTGTCTGATCTGGGCAGTACCTGCACAGAGTTATAGGAAAAGTCCTAATAGACAGCATAGTCCTTGCTACTTCATGGTATCTGTGTGCCAGGTGCGAAATGGTTGAAGCAGGCCAGATAGCTCCCCTTTTCCTTTGACCATAGATCCATTAAATGCTACAGGCTGGAAAGGATCTCAGGACGTCATTTAGTCCAATCCTGTACTCATGGCAGATCATCCCTGACTAAAACCATCCCAGTCAAGTGTCTGTACAACCTGCTCTAAAAAATGTTCAAGAGAAGAGATTCCATGACTCTGAGCAGATGGTTCAAATGTGTAACCATGCTAATAGCCAGAACTTTCTTCCTAATCTCTAACCAGTCGGAGCAAGTCAGACAGCTTCCATCCTGCTTACTTCTATTCTCCCTCTTATATACCTGATGCTAGTCACAAGATTAGATTTTACCCTAGAAGGAAGTTTGCTTTGCCTTTTTATTAATCAAGCAGTTCCTACCCATTCCTTGACAGATCTCCCCAAACCATTGCCCTACAGATGCAGAAACTGAAGGATGGAGATGTAATGTGGTTTGCGCAATGCTATCTGCAGAACCAGAATAGGAGTTCAGGATCTTGTGGCTGATTTTTCTCTCCAGACCCATTTTCTCAGTTCCTCATTTTTGCACAGGATGCTGTCACAAGTGGAGATCTGTGATGAAACAACTCACAGACATGTTCAGGACAGGCTAGGCTGGTACGGTGACATGGATTTCTCATGGATTTACTGGTACTCCCATTGTTACTAGCACTGGTGGAGCAGTGGCGAGAAAATTTCACAACTTTGCAGTTGAATTTGAATTGGCTACAACCTCATCTGTATTTTATGTGGGGAGTGGCAGTTCTCTCAGGCCAACAAATGATGACTGGCAGGACTAGACTATTTCCTTGCCATGCAAAAACATATGCAGCTCTTAAGAGCTTCCATACTATAACTTTTACCTTAGGCCACAGACTTGCTGTGTCAGCCAGCTGTAATTCTGATCTGAAAATGCATTGGTTCCTGCTTGGTTCGGTCAAAGGACAAAGCAGGCTGCAGATACAAGAGCATAATCTTGGCTCTTCCAGCTACAAATATACATGGCTTCTTAGATGATCTGTTAATATGTCCAAAACAGGATGTTGGAGGAATTGTGAAGATTCCACTTTGGCTTGGTGCTCTCTTTAGCCAAAATGGGAAGAGCCGTAATTCCAGAAATTGCTATTCCCCATAACTTGCTTTTCAGGTTATCAGTTTGCCATATACATGGATTCCCAAGGTCAATGACTCGGCACTGGGCACTGTCAACCAGCAAGAGACTTCTGCCAAGCGCAGTCATTCATTTCCCCTCTAGGCAGTCGAGGCTCCACGCATGCTGCAGACAGTCTCTGTTATTTTTAAAAGGGCAAAGGGGTGGGCATGAGGACAGACTGCTGCTGCCTGACTGAGCTCAGACTGCTCTGATGGTCTTTGTGGTTGAGATGCAGGTAGGTCATGAATTACTTATTGCTGTTCTGTAGAGATCCTTATTCTTATTTTACCAGAAGCTGATGTTGATTACAAGTGACCCCAGATCACTGTAGCAAGTTATTTGGCAGACTTGCTATAAAAATGAGCATAAACGTGTCAGCTTGTCTCTTAAGTAGGTTGGCAGGTACACCAAAATAAAGTTACAGGTTCAGTTTATGAAGGGGTTTGGCTCCTGGAATGCCCCTCATCAGAGAGAGACATGGCTTAATTTCTTTAGTGTTGCTTTGAGACTCCATCCTCCATAGAGTGACTTAAATGTGTGTTTCCAGGGAATTCAGACTGAGTAATGCAAAAACTCTACATTCAAGCTTGAGGCCGCTTAGCTGGAAGAAATTTGGGAAATGTGATGGTTAGAGCTCTGTGCACTGTATAACTTACATCTCAAACAGTAAGAAGCATGTTGTGACATTGGCCAGGGAGAGTTGTGAGGGTCGGATAATGCAGAGGTGAATCACTCTAGGCAATTCAAGAAGGGTGGCTTTTAACCCCTGGAACTCCATAGAAGGAGTTGCAGATAGATTAATAACACTGTACCTCCGTTGTAGGTGGCATTGAAGACCAAAGATTTGGAATCAAATTAAGATCCATCGACTGTACTGAAGTTATGCTTCTTTGTGGTTAGAGTGTGGACTTTGAAATTCAAGTAAGGAAGAAGCAGCTTATTCCTTACATCCAACCTGCCTTGGTGTCTGCATGATATTGACTCAACACTGCTGTCTATGTTGTGTATGACTTGGCAAAAGTGTTCTGCCTTGTGCCATTCATCCCTTCTTATGGCTCTATCCCCTCTAGCCTTTCAGAAGAACAGTAAATCTAGAGTTTCCTGTGTGTGCTATATCTCAGATTATGAAAGCAGAATGGCAGTGCTTATATGTAGGTAGGCAAAAGTATGAAATAACGTAAAGATGATATTCTGGAACAATTGGACAGAACTTCACATGTATGCATTTGCTCCCACCTCATCCTCTGCAGACTAAGAATCAAGTACTGATCTTTCTTTTCTTTTCAGACCTCATTCCTTGTAACTCTGTCTGTCATACCCAAAGTGCTTTACTGTATAGTCTCTCCTGCTCTTGGGAAACCTAATTAAGAATTACATGAATTTATGTGGTCTTAAAGATTATAAATTTGATCTGACTGTTTCCCATAAAGCTGTTACCTGAAGGTATAGTCTGTGGAGAGGAAGAGAAAAGCAAACAAATAAGCTACCATCTCTGTCTTCTCCATTTATTTAATTTCTCCTCTGACTTCTGTTGACTTGCTGATGGTCATTACAGCGTGGCTGATGACATCTGCAGATTGATGTGATGATCGCTGCTGCTTTCTCTGGGGAAGGCTGCTTCTCAGCATTCGGTGAGCTCATTATCTTCCTTTCTCCTTGCAGAATAAACTGGAGTCAGTAAACAGCCTTTTAAACAACCCCAAAGGCAGCAACAAAAATGCTGAGGCTGCCCCCCAGCATGAAGCAATGCAATGAAGGGAGAGGGAATGCTGAATATTGTTGTCTTAACCATGCTTCTGCTTGAAGAAGAGCTCGAGGATGAGTGAAATGTAAGCAGTATCCTCTGATCAGCAGAGAGAGGATGCAAAGCCATTATAAGCACTGACTGATGATCTCTATGTCACTTTATTTTTTTTATTCCTCTGAATATCCAGGAAATTATATTTAGCACAATTTATTTTCTATTCATAGGCATTCCAGCAATTTTTTGCCTCTTGTCTGTTAGAGGACATGTTTTCTAGTGTAACAACAGATAATTAGGTCAAAATCTCTGAATTATTAATGTGCTTGAGCTATCCAGAGGTAGTTAAAGGGGCAGAGAGACTGGTACAGTGCTTAGGCAACAAGACTAGGATTGGAAAGGATTAAGTTCAGTTCTGAGCTGAATTGTAGATTCTTCATATGCCTTGGGAGAGGCTTAATTTACCAGTGTCTGTGACTGATACATCTGTAAAATGGGTGATTCCTTGTACTTCACAAGGATGTTGTGGTCATAATGGTGACAAAAGGAGATGCTCAGTGTCTCAGCTGGCTGACTGGTCAGAGCCAACTGAGGGGAACGGTGTTTAATTAAGCAGACGTCAGGCGGGCTGGTGGATGAGGCGAGATACAGCGTATTGGTTGCAAAAATAACTTTTACTTAAGCTTTACTTATGCTGCTGGTGGCTGCGACACAGGTGGTAAAGTTGCTTGCGTAGTTACAGAAAGAAGATAACGCAACAAGTCAACAAGATGAACCTGTAGACGCAACGGGCATGCAGGACAAGGGATATGTCGGGAACAGATGGCGAGATGTTAGTGGGTGATCAGTCCACCAGCTTTTCTCTGCCGTGTGGCGAGGTCCTCTGTACCTTACCACGTGTTCAGAGCTCTCCAACTTGGGTGGAAACAACGCAA
>JAGPOW010000729.1:352259-380594 GCA_030014935.1 Caiman crocodilus | reverse complement strand
CAGCTTTTCTCTGCCGTGTGGCGAGGTCCTCTGTACCTTACCACGTGTTCAGAGCTCTCCAACTTGGGTGGAAACAACGCAAACTTTTATACCTTTAGAATAACAGCCAATGAAGGTTTGCCAAGTAAGAATACTTAATTAGGCAGAACATATCAAATGTAGAACAATGCCAATCATTTGGAGGGGTGGTCTATTGTGTCAGGGACACTCACTTAATTTGGGTTGTGACACTCAGATACCATGTAATGATGAGGGTTAACTAAGATGATACATGGTCTGATTTTGCTGCTTCTCCAAAAATGCCAATGGATCTACAGAGCCCAATATAGAGTTTTACCTGCCCATCCTATTTTTTTAATAAGTTCCATGTGTGGGATTGTGAGGCCCAATAAGTTTAGTATTTAACATTCTTTTTATTTCATTTGGTCTCTAGCTGACCTACAAACTGAGATCTATGCTACTTACAAAATGAGATGTGTGCTACCCTACCCTCTGTGCCAAGCCCCCTGTAAAGATGTTGTGGGAGTTAGGCACTATATTTATGCATTTTGGAAAATTATAGCCCAAGGGCTTCCTAATATTCAGTTAGGGACTTCCAAACATTGCTGCTAACTCACAGCTTGGTGCACACCTTGAGTCTTCACAAATATACTACAGTAACTTAAAAAGTTGATCTAGAATTTAAGATCTTCTGGGCAGTGATTTCTTTTTTGTGTTTTATGTAGTGTACAGGTTACTACTGACATGCACCTAATGAAGATGATTGCTTGTGGCAGTCAAACCAATAGCTGTTCATATAAATGTGTCAAGGGGTGAGGTCACATCTGTGTCACCTGGCTGGGCCTGGGAAGACCTCTTTAAAGTCATAGTCTTTAAAGCACAGTTGTGCTGCTCCAGCGCCAATGCAGAGCTCACTAGTGCTCCTTCACATCGCAGAAGTCAGGAGACAGCCTGTAGGATCTGTGCACATCTGGCAGAAAGTGACTCTTTCTGTTCCATGTGTGATAGGTATAGAAAAAGCTCACAAGTTTGAAAGGGGCATATTGCCGGGGATAGTCATTTAAACACCTAGTGATGGCTCTGATGTTTGCCAAATGGGATCACTTGAATAGAGAAGCTAATTTTCTTCTTGCTTATATCAGGTTTATTTCAGTGAAATTCTACTGACATTGGTGCAGTTACTGCTGATTTATATTAGTGTGATTGAGAGGAAAATCAGGCCTATGGTCTTACTTGACACATATCAAAACAAGTGTCTGAGTTGTTTTTTGAGACCACACAGGCATCTGCTATCAGTATCTAAGTAACCCCTGCCACACATACACACACACATCAAGTTGTTTCATTTAAGAGCATGGCAGCTGAGCTTCCATATCTCAGAGAATCAAGGCGATCCTGGTGGAGTCCACGAAGCTTTCTTTTAAGCTGTGCTTCAATGCCAAGAGATGTAGCCACGTTGAAAGACAAACTTTTTGAGGAAGGTCTTGATCCTATTCCTTAGGCCCCACTATACATTACACTTAAGGTGCAATTAACCATGTAATCACACCTTAAGTTGTGATCCAGCTACATGTTCAACCAATCAATGGAATGAGAAAACAAACAATAAGCTACAAAGTTATTCCACCAAAAATATGTAATAACTTTGTAGCTTGTTTGAATCATGCCCTTAATTGAACGTGCACATTTCGACACGTGGAGCTTGGGCTCTGAAAGCTGCGAATGGCAGCTCGAGCCTGCAACCCCAGAGGGCCAGTGGGCCACAAAGTGCATGGGGCAGCACATGGGGCAAGGCCGTTGGGAGTGACTCTGGCCCCGTCTCCTGGCAAGCAGCCAGGTCCCATGGTGTGCAGGGTGGTGCATGAGGGAGCAGAGCCAGGGAGCAGCAGAAGCTGTTTGGGTTAGCCACCTGGCATGAGGCTGGATGGCCAGAGCCTGAAGGGCCCAGCCTTTGCTAAAAGAGCTCTCAGTGCCAAGAGCCAGGGTATGCGGAAATAGTAGTGCTGCGGCGGTGGTGCAGCAGCTGAGAGGAGCTTAGTCCTTGGCGCCCAGAATGGGGTACAGGGTGGGGAGGAGCCCAGTAGCACGGGGAAGGTCTGGAGGGGCAGTCCAGTGGCAGGGCGGAGGAGATCCCAGCGAGCTGCATCTGGACCACCATCACCTGAGGGAGCGTGAGTCATTGAGCCCTTGGGTCCCACAGCAGAAAGACATTTGGGGCAGGCAGGCCCATATAAGAGGCTAGGTGAGCAGCCCCTAGTCCACTCAAGGCCCTAAGGGGAGGGGCCCCTGGTGCTTCCTGGACACCGCCCCCCCAGGACCCTATTGGAAGGAGGATTGTCTCTTGTCATGGGTCATGGACTATATTAAGGAGTAAATGTTATTAAGATTGTTTATGATTGTGCCTTATATTGAAATGTATTGTGTGATGCTGCTGAAACTTTATTTGTGATGGGTAAATAGCGCTAGCATAGGAGAAAGTAATTTCTGAAAAACACCTTGTTGGTTTTTCTTGAACGTTAGGTCCCATAACTGGGTAGGGGCTCATTTGATGCCTATCATTCTGCATTAAAGAAAGAAGCAGCTGTTCCTCTGTGGGGGTAAAATCACATTTCCGCTGTTATATTTTGTGTGACCTTTTAATTGAGTATGGGTTCCCTACTGTGGGGTGGGGAAGCTGTGGGTTCATTGTGGATATATATTGTTTTCACTGTGGGTTGTGGTTGGGAGTGATTTTCCCACCGTGTTATTTAGAGTTTGACCTTGGTTATTGGGTAATGTCCTTTGTATAAATATATGTATATAATATTTAGTTTTATATTTATGTATATTATATGTTAATAAGTACTATAACTAGTTAAGAGCCTGTCTCAAGTCTAACTCTATAGAGGTAGGAGGGAACCACAAGTCAGTTGTGGTGACCCCTTCCAGAGCACCCTCACCTCTCACCACTCCCTTGTAATTGGGATCAGGGCATAGACTTGGGTGTACCTGTACTGCAGTATTTTGTATTTTCTATTGAATTTTCCTACATATCATACTCGTGCAATGAAGACATTGCTGATACAGCCCCTTATATAGTTTTTGCAATCTTTAACAATAAATCCATGTCCCAAGGATCAGGAAGTTAAACTTGTTCATAGAAAGAACTTTATAACTCAGGAATTTGGCTGGATGTGACAGACAATTATTTTACTCTTTTTTTTTTTTTTAGATGTTGTGGCAAGCAATAATGAACATTAATCCACCTTGGTAGAAAGTAATAGGGAATAAAGGAGATGGACACTTATTTGAAACAGATGGTTTTGTGGTATCTGGATGACACAGAACGCAAATGCAGTAGTGAAATACTCAGCCATTGTCCATGGGTACTTCTTAATGTTATAAGCTGTGTGTACATGTGTTATGCAGGTATTTAGGGAGCTTAACGTCTGTTTGGTGGAACTCAGTTTCTCAGAAGACTGTGCTCTTATCGACTTACCTGCTATTGTACTATGGGTACTAAGAAGCATCAGGAGAACTGAGTGATAGGAACACAGGACTGGAAGTGGCCTCCTTGGCCTTTGAGTCCTGTCCCTATCTTTTCAGACATCTATTTGTACAAAAGGATCTACAAAAGCTTTCATTTTGACCCCTTTTCTATGATGCAGGCACAAAACACCCTTGAGAAAAATACCTTGCAGTGTATTTAGATAAAAGGGCAGGGGAGACCAAGATGCTGAAAAAACTCTACCGTTGCAATGGCAGTGTAGTCATTAGGATCACTTGAGCATATTTGAACCTAGACAAAGGACTGTGCCGTGTGCTACTTGCCGATTTGATTGAGGGCAGAAATGTTATGATCGTATAAACTTTCTCTGCTTCTTTAACTTCTCATGGGGTGCATCTATATGTGAAATTAATGTGACACACTAAACTCCGGTGTGTATTGTGCCAGATTTTACTGCTTCTGATCACCACATTTACATGTGTGTCCAGGTCTACAGCAGGCTGAGCTGGGCCGGAGCAGCCCTGGATGGCAGGGGATCCAGAGGGTCAGCCTGCCAGTCCGGGGCTTCTCCAACCCAGCTCAACATGGTGCAGAGGGGCCAGTGTGGAGCTAGCCAGCAGACAGCCCCCACACTGAAGCACCCTTGTGCCTCAGACAGCCCCGTCAGTATTTACACGTGCATTGCTGTGCACTAAAGAATGCCACTGTAGGATACTATGTGTGTTTACAAGTATTAACCTATAGCAGATTTAATTGGTTTACTGTGACTTAATAGGGCCGAATGCGTAGACACTGAGACTCTACTGCAGAGCTAAATAAGCAGCTCTACAGTAAATGGCTTATGTAGATGTGCCCATGCAATATCAAACTGCTTTTAAAATTCTACTCTTCACTTTGACTTTTTGTCTCTTTATGTTATCCATGTTCCATTAGATTTCAGTTTGTTGCCTTTATCTAGGTTTGAACAAGAGCTAGAGTAAGCACGCTGTAAATAAGCTTGCTTACTGACTTGAGAAGAGCAAATCCATGACTATTTATAAAGCAGATTGAAGGTTTTCTGTTGTCCTCCCAAGTTTCACAAGCTATTGTAATGGATCTCTGCTACTGATTTTTGTTTTTCCTCTGCTGAGTGCATTCATGAAAGATGCTGTGTAAATACGTATTAGTATTTATTATGTTGCCATTTGGGACAGATGGATATCCCTTAGGACAAAGGTTTTTGTACTGCAGGTATATTATGGCAGTTTTCAAACATGGTTGCAGTAATGCAATTATTTTAGCAACAGCCTTTGATAACTCTGGGGAAGTCATGATTACCTAAATATATGCTCCTGTTTAAGGCAGGTTTTCATAAACATTTTAACATGCTTGCCAGCTGGTGCAGTTAAGAGCATTGTAATGAATGGAGTATAGAAAATGGCATATTTAATGAGGTCTAAAATGACATGAAGCTTATTCCTTTGAAGTGTGTTCTTCATTCAAGCGATGATGGAAGAACAGCTGTTTTACAGAAAGCAGCTATCTTGTTTTTTCCACCAAGGGGAACCATTGTCATTAATGAAAAGGTATGTTTAATTCAGTGCTACCATGGATGGGCCCATGTCTTGTAGCCTAGAAAGGCTTCCATTGGCAGTTCTTTTCCTTCTCGCATTTAATTCCTCTGATATCTAACTTTTCCTGTCCTGCTTGGACAAGCCTTACATTGGCAAAACAACATCCATGGACAGAATATAGTGTCAAGATAAGGGGTGGGCAAAATGTGGCCTGTGAGCTGGATCTGGCCCACCAGTTGTGATTGCATTTGGCTCGTGGCTGCCTGTGGGACATTCCATATGGGAGCAAGCCCCAGCCCTGGCCAGCGTTCACAGCTTCCCAGTGAGGCTGCTTCTGCTGCTGCTGAAGCCACACAGGTATTGCTCAGCTACCCTGCCTCCAGTGGCTCATCCTCTTCCTCCTGCTGCCCCTACTGCACTGCTCTGGGTAGCATATCGTGCAGGGAAGCTGCAGCTGGGTGGCTCCTGCCCAATGCATGGGGCTCCAGCTCCAGCTACCTTCCACCCACTCTGCCTGTCCAGTGCAATGAGCAACCACTTGTGAGCAACCAGGAAACTGCGTGCACTGGCTGGGGCTAGGTCTTGGTCTGTGGCTGGGGTGACGTCATTGTGGGGCTTGGGGTGAGTGCAGATGGGAATCTGGCGCAGACTGCTCTGGGCAGGAGTGGATAGGGCTCTGTGGAGGCGGCTGCAGGCCGGATGGGGGAGGGTGGTCTGCACCTGCATCTATACTGCACTATCTAGGTGAGCTCTGCTGCATGCGGCACCTATCTTCCCTTCCCTTCCCTTCCCCCTCCCCCAAACTGGCTGCCAGGAATGTGTGCAGTCTGCACCCCCTCCATACACACACACACCTCACCCCCCCCTGCAGTGCACAAGAGTAAGACTTTTTATTTTGAGCTATTATGCAATTGCCTCTATATATTCCACTCCAAAAACATAATCAGGACAAAAATGTTTTTTGAAATAAAATTAAAATATGTATGGTAGATGTTTGATTTTTAGTATATGCATTTTTATCTGTAATTTGTTAAATAGGCATATTTTATGTATGCAGCCCTGGACAGCTCATCAAAACTTGTTAAGTGGCCCACCAGCTGAAATAATTGCCCACCCTTGATCTAAATATAGGTCATACTACTGCACTGAAGCCTTGAATTGGCCCTCCATGGTACTGGGGCTGAGACTGGTTCCTGTGCTTTGACAGTGTTGCTCCCAGCCTCATGCTGCGTCAGAGCCTTGAACCAGCTCCTGTTACACCCAGTCCCTGCACCACACTGGAGCCTTGCTAGTTCAAGGTTCCAGTGTGGGAAGGGGGCTGGGAGCCTGACAAACAGCCTTGTCAGACTCGCCTCATCACACTCGAGTCCCCTGATAATATTATCTGCTGGGAGCAATCAGACATCAACTCAACAATATTAGGTAATACTATTAAGAATGCTCCTATCTGGAAGAGGCTTAACTATTATGTTTCAATGGCACTTAGCACATGCTTCACTGCTTCAGCACTCAGACTGTGGCATTGTAAGTGCTGTTAGCATGTGCTAAGTGTAATGTGTGTGAAGGCCCTTGTAGATTGTCTTTTTCTTCATGTGTTACCAAAGCAGTCCTGATTAGGTTAGGGATCCAGGTTTGCAGCAGTCTAGTTCATCTCTACTCCAGCATTAAGACTGCTTCCACCCAAGTTTCTTTCCTGTATTAGAACATCAGGGTATGCTCAAATCTAATGTGTTCTAAGCTTTTCACAGAAGGAAAGTGTTTGGCTAGCACAGTGATTCCCAACCTTTTTAGACTCGAGGCACCTCTTGGAAAATGCCAGATCTTACATTTCACAGGGGGGTTTTTTGCCTACAGGAAAATAATAGAATAGTTTTTTTATTGCAAAGAACTCGGTGCCTACACTGGTCCTGGCCTGTGCTGCACACAGTGCCCACTTGGGCCAGTGTCCTGGACCTGCTAGGTGGGTTCTACATTTGCTGCGCTGGACATATGGGTGGTGGGGCCAGATGAGTTTGACATCTCTGCTCTAGAGGCTACTCTGAGTTATGCTTGCTGCACAGGTGCTTTCAGGAAGTGACAATTGGTTTATAAAACAGCTCTGTGCCTAAGCCTCCTGAGCTGCTCTGTCCACTCCAAAGCAGGAGCCATGGCCACTTCTAGTACTATAGTTATGAAATGGAAAAGGAACCTCTGTTCCTTCTGGGTACAAATCATCTCTAATGTATCTTTAATAATAAAATAATGGTTTTCAAATGCAGTTAAAATCAAATGCTGTTTGCATCCATACCTAGCTCAGGAAAGAAATTCCTTGGAAAATATGAATAGATACAAGTTGGCTATTTTGGAATTTTAAAGTTAAAGGAACTGGCCAATGAATTTAACAGATTGTTGCCAATTATATCTGAAAAATCCTTGAGAAACAAAAAGCTACTGGAATATTGGAGGAAGGCATATGTTGCACTACAGAGAGATTAACAAATGAATGTAAAAAGAACCAGAATGACTGAAAAACTCAGAATGGGATTGTTAGTAGTTTTCAGTTTTGGCTTAACTCTGCTCACATGGTAGTCCAGGCCAAGTTGTATTTTAATGAAAATGCCACTGTCAAACCACCAGCTAGCTGATGGGTGTGTCCAGCCTCCTTGGGTGACATCACACCTGGGCCTGTTCACCTTCCATGACTTGTTCCTGCAGGGTGTACTTTTGCTTGCCTGGAGGTGGTGATAAGTGGTCCCTTGAGAGTCCAGGTGTGACTCTATTGGTGTGCCTTCTGTGGGGCTTCTCCTCCTCTACACCCTTACCTTTCCACTCAAGTGTTATAGTCTGGCATGATAACAGGGCTTTTCCTTGTGTGCTGGATACTTGCTGAGAATGGAAACCACAAGGATCCTGCTGCTGCTTTGTATTTCTCAAAGAATCACAGCACAACTGATAGTCTAACTTAAATATCTTGGACTGTGCGGTGGGCAGGGCAACCATGCCCATGCACCAAATGATCTACTTTTTGGGTAGGGTTGATTCAGTGCTGGGTGCACTATTCGCCTGCTTTTAGCACATTGCCTCTGGGCTCTGGGTCAATCAGTAGTGCTCCCTTGGTTGGCATGGTGCTGGCTGGTTTGATCATGGTCCAGCCACCTGGACTGTGGTGCTGAAGTAAGTTGGGTCGGGGCCTGTCACAGCCACCCTTTGATGGTAATAGAACCATCACAATCAAAGTTTTTCAAAAATAGTTTGGTGTGGCAACCTAAGGGCAGCATATAAAATTCCCAAATCCAGCAAATCTTATTCTGTCCCGTGGGGGCCGAGAAACCGGCGGAATGGGGCCGCCAATGGAGTGGAATTAGGTGCAGGAGGCATAGCGGTTGTAACAAAAAAACTTCACTTACAATCTGCACTACAGCGAGGTATGCAGTGTAGGCACATTTCGTAGACAAACAGCAAATGAAAACCGTAGACAAGCACACCGACGTTCACACTCACGCGGAGTATGGGGTTCGTTGTGGTAACTGCAACAGGGAGTCGTTGGTGGTTGATCGGGCCCCTCTGTGGCTCTGAGATGCATGTGGGCATCTCTCCCTCCGCACATCCAAGCTCTCCTCCAATTTGGGCGGAAACCACCCAAGCCTTTTGTTCAGCCAGCGAGCCAATTGCTGACCACCATGTGTGCATAATTTACACTGAGCCAATCGAAAGCATGCACTGTGGTGCAGCTGCAAGCTTTGGCGGGCTCTGATTTTGCACCAAGGACTCTTTCCCGCCTTACAGGGGAAATCCCTGCACTGGGGACTCGCAATGTGCTTCAACGCAGCTGTGCCAAGGCATCTCTTAACCATTTAGCTCTGACATATCCCCAAGACATTTTTCCAGACAGTTCCACACGGTAGCTAGGTTTTGTCCTTTGTCTAGTACATATAAATCCTAAATGATTAGGTTAGTTTAAAATAAACCCTCCCCCCAGCTTCCTCCAGTTAGTATAATGATGATTAATACCTAGCTCATGTATAGCATTTTTAGTGAGAAGATCTTGAAGAAGCTTTGTGAAGGAGGTTACCACCTTTGTATCCTTAAGGGACTTGAGGAAGCTGGCTGGGGGGAGATGATTTGTTTAAAGTCACAGCGTCATGTGATGAAGTGAGCCTCAGATCATGAAAACTTGTTACAGATATCACAAGCTTTCATGAACTGGAGTTCATTTTATCATCTCTAAATCTATATATCTATAGATAATGTGTCAAAACTGCATAGTGTCTGTCTGTCTGTCTGTCTGTCAATCTAGATCAGGGTTTGTCAACCGGGGGTACTTGGGAAGGCCCCAGGAGGTAGGCAGCAGTGGCATCGGGGGCGGGGCCACCAGCATTTTGTGCTGCTTGCGGCGCTGCGTGCCATGTACTGCCAGCGCTTCTGTTTTCACCGGCGCTTCTGCCACCGCGCCCAGCCAGCACTTCTACCACCATGCGTTGCCAGGAGCCACTGGCACTTCCAGTTTCGCCATCACGCGCTGCCAGCACTTCTGCCACCACACACTGCTGGCACTTCTGCTTTCACTGCCATGCACCAAAAGGGCATGCGGGGGCCCCCCCCAACTTGTTAGCTGGCTGCTGGGGGACTCCCTGCTTCTTGACCAGCTGCCAGGGGTACACTGACCAAAAAAGGTTGAAAACCTCTCATCTAGATCCAGACATATTTAGACAGACAGACAGACTTCTTCCTTAATCTATAAGGTGCAAATCTACCCTGCGTTCTAAAGTCACCCAGTCAGGCAGCGTTACAGCTGAGAACAGAGTGAAGGTTTCTGGAGTCCTGCTTTACCCACTAGGTCATACTGCTACCCATTAGGTCATTAAAAACAGTGTAGTTGCAAACTAGCAACACTGAACTTGTCTACTACTACAGCAGCTGGTTCCAGACAGGATGGGGCTGAGAATAAACTTCCTGCCTGAGTCTGCTGATGTGCTTCAGACCCAGAAATCGACCAATGAGGCTGCTTCAGGCTTTCCTCAGTACCTGCTCTTGAGGCCATTGGAGACTGGGAGGATTAGCCCAAAGCAGTCTTACTGGGAACATCTGGGTATGGAGCATGCCTGCAGATTGGGCGAGCGTGGCATATTTGGACCTGTCCTTGCTAGGGCATGCTGCCATGGTATAGATAACTGAACACTGATGCTTGGCATCCAAGTCACTAGCCACTCCTTATTCCAAATGTAGTGATACATGCTATAACTTAGAGAAGCTCCCTGATTTGGAAGAATTGAGTCTGCAGAGGTTGCTTACTACTCCACAATTAGTTTGTTGTTGTTCTCATTCATGCATACCTGTGCTTACTGAACCTGATGATCACTACACCTACCAACTGCCTTTCTTTACTCAGTATTCCTATAAATAAGGAGGGCAGTGCTTGCTTCACTTCCTGCGTTTAGTTTTAATTTTCCCAGTATAAACTGTTCTAGACTGTCCAAAAATGTCCATACAAGCAGTTAGCTGGCTCCTGTGGCTGACTTACATGCTATAAGGATGTGTCCCTTTTAGAGGGTTGTATTAATGTAATGGTACTATATTTGGGTTGTATGGAACCGGCTGAGAGCAGGAGGTTTAGGAGCAGGGGCTCCATGCTGGTGCACAAATAGATATGTGTCCTCGTTGTATCTGTTTCCTTCAGTTCATTGTATTAATAATAGGGCTGTGTGAAACGGCACCATTTTGTTTCGATTTCCATTTTGTTCGGATGGTGTTTTGTTTTGAGTTTGGTTTTGGTTCAAAACACTGTTCCGTTTTGTTTTGTTGAAGCTGTTTCACTGTTTCGATGCTGTTTCAACGTTTCTCCCATAGGCTATAATGGGGAAGCACAAAACTGCCAATAATTTTGTCATTTTTTGTCATATTTGGATGAAAATAGCAGAGATGATAGCCTGTTCTGCCAACATGAAGCCTGCCAAATTTCAAGGAGATAGGTGCAGGGGTTTCTGGGAAACTGCACTTCAAAGTAGTGAAAGCAAAACTCATGTCACTTGCAAGTGTGAAGGCGGGGAGGGGGAGGGAAACTGCAGGGATGGTAGCCCCTGCTGAGGCCACAAAGCCTGCCAGGTTTCAAGGAGGTAGGTGCAGTGGTTTCTGGGAAATTGCACCTCAAGCTGCTGATAAACAAAACTCATGAAATGCGTGACTTTTTGTGTACTTTTCAGAAAGATTTGATGATTCAGACATAGACACAGCTTTCAATGATTTTTCTACATACCTCAAGGTACCAGGCAGCTCCTGTGAATGCTGTGATGCTGGGGCTCATGGAGCATCCCACAGGAGTGTGGGGGGCTCCCCAGCATGCTTGGCAGCAGACCTGGAAGTGGGCTGGAAATAGTTCCCATCCACTTTCAGGTCCACCAGAGAGTGCTTGCCACCCTGCCCCCCTCCCCACCCCCCGGTGCCCTCCAGCTCAGCACCTAGTGCCTCCTGTGTCTGGAGGGGGCACCCGGGGTCCTTCCATGGCCAAACACAAATGTGTAGTACAGGACCTCAAATGGTGAACCCTCTGAAACCTTCTGAAGAGCAATGTTATAGCTGCTTTTACTTCTAGATGTGCATTGCCCCAAGGTGTTTCTTCAGACGATGCTTTGTGCACGTTTCTCTTAAGTTGGAGGTATCACTTACCCTGCCCCTTGGGCTGTATCTGGATTGCAAGGCTCCTTGTGGGCTGGATCTAGACATGGCAGTGCAGTCCTTGAGTGGCATTGTGCGGGGTACCACTGCTGTTGATTGCCCCCTGCTGTCAACACGTATCCCCAGTGGGTTTTGTGCCCCAGATTTGGGTAGTATGCCCTGCCCCTGAGTTCTTGGCCTCTCTACAAGCCTTGCAGGCCAGATCCAGCCCACAGGTTGTAAATCTGACCCCTGTTCTAAACCATGCAACATGTCCTGGGGAGGCTGAGTGGTGCTAGTATCTTCTCCACCATTTCATAACTACCATAATGTCACAGAATTCATGGTATGCCTTCTATATGCAAAGAAGTCTGTTTGCTGGAGCTGTACTCTCCATTGGAGACTAAGGAAGTGTTTGAGGTTAATTTAGCACGTAATGGGTTTCTAATAATCCAAGGATTTTTAATGGTGCCTGGGTGTTTTAGGAGTGAAATAAGTGATGAGCTTCAATTTGGGATTTCCATCATCTAATGCAGAAATACGCAAATTCTGCTGGGGTGGCTAGCACCCCAGCGTAGCCTATTTAAGCTAACTTCTCTTGGGATGGCATACTGGGCCACATGCTGAGTTTGATAAGTCTTCTCCAGCCTGGGCTGGGAGAGCTAGGTCTCGAGCGCAGGCCTGTAGAAGCTTATGCTTGAACATCCAGAACTCCCAGGTGGTCTCCTCAGTGTTGAGGATCCTGCGTGAGGGAACAGTGTTACTCGTGCACTTCTATACTGCTTGGTGAGACGTTTCCAGTGTCCTAGGAAAAGAGCATTTGTTTTGAGAATTCACTGCTAATGATTACCAATATTACAGTGCCTCTACACGCCTTTGTCCTGTGCTTATCTCGCCCAGTTGTGTTGCTACGTAAAGGATTTCTGTCAGCCTTAGTATTTTGCTAGTGAGGTTGTGGTGGGATCGGTTATATAGAACGTATGTGCCAGTAGCGCTTTCTGCCTAATTTTGTTTGCCTAATTTCATTCTTTTGATATTTTTGAAATGCAAGCTAACCTCAATCTAGTGTTCAACTGTACTGGGATGCAAGGTTTATATAAATGTTGATACCTTTCATCCTTTCAGTGGGTGGTATTTGTGATTATGATGTATGTGATTATGAAAAGTGTTGTCTTTATAATTTTTATTCTCTAAAATCACTTCAGCCTATGTGCAGGGGCTGCAGCTATTTTTCCTCTGAGTTTCTGTTTGTTACAGAAGAGACCCACACTGTGCTTCCTCCTGGTGATTTTTTACTTTCTTTCTTTGTCGTTTTCCTAAATCTAAAACAAGTGATTCATGTTGAAAGTTGCTTTTTGTGGCAGTCAATGATTTTCAAAATAGAAGGAAAGAGCACATCTAACTATTAACTACCTGAGACCTTGAGTTAACGTCTGCCCTGAAGCATGTGAAATTGGATTGAATTGGGTAGCAGTGAGGGTAGAATGTGGCTCAGTGTATTTGTGGAAAAAAGAAAATTGCCAATTAGAAACGTATGCATATGGTTTGAGGATTTCCTCCAGTAACAGGCAGTTTAAACTGAACTATAAATATCACAAGGCAATAGCTTCATTTTAAAAAATGGATTGCCTCATGAAGCATCCAGATGAGATGTAACCAGATGCATTGGCGTGCATGAAGTATTTTAATAAATCCTTGAGTGGCAGGGATTTTGTATGCAATCATCTTAGATTTTTCTAAATGGAATTTTCACTTGCTTATAGATGACACTGAAAATTCCCAAGCAGCACTGCTGCATTTTGCTATGTTTATGTTTCAACCCAGAGAAGTTTCCACTGGTTATTTCCCTCCATCTATTCCATAATGTAATAATTAAACAAGCATTAATTATTGATTGAAGAATAAATTAGATTAAATGATGGCATGAGGCCCTAGTGGTAAACACACTTCCAGTTTTGAAGCATTCACCATACAAATGTTGGCATGTCTGCATTTTAGAAAAATCCTCATATACAAAATATGGCCTTAACCCAGCTGTCGAGTATCCAACATATTAATATGAGCTGAGATACCAGGATCCTGTGCATACAGGACTTGGATGCAATATTGTTGGGAGACTTTTTATAACCCCAGGTAATACTTTAATGCTGAGAGCTTTTTAAAGAAGCCAAGAATAACCTATATTTTTTTATTAAACTGCTTAAAGTTGGCTGGTGCTTGAATCTACCTCCTGCTGAGCCTTCTGGTCAGCATCTGAACTTCTTTTTCCTTGCAGTGGGTGGTGGGGCGGGGGTGCTGGTGGTAGAAGATAAATCATTATGTATTTCCTATCTTCACCTTATGCCGAATGAGCTATGAGGTCTTCCATTTTTGCCTAGGTGGCTGTGTATCCTGTTTGATATTTGCATAGCATGAAAAATAGTTTTTTGATGGCTCAGTCAGGCCTTCTAAAGCAACCTAATGCATTTTTTAATTTAATCGTATAGGTCTTTCATCACAAGTGGCACAAAAGGCTGAATGATTTAATAAACCTACTGCAGAGGACTAACCACCTTGATCCCGTAAGTGTCTGGAAAATGTTCCTGCTACTCCTGGGAAGGATCATGCTCCAGAATTATCACTTCTGGCTTGGGAAAGATTTTTCCAGGCTCAAGGTTCTTTGTTAAACACCTTTAATAGGATTTATCTTTAGAAAACTGATACCTGGTTGAGAGAGACTGGATGAGATTCCTCATGTAATTAAAAAAAAATTAAAGCTTACTATGCATCATAAAGAATCATAGGCCATATTCCTGGTTGATATAAACTATTGCATTTCTAAAGTCAGATTTGCTTTAGATTACATGTTAGCCAGCACAGGAGGAGTCTGTGCTTTAATTGGTAAAGAATGCTGTACTTACATCCCTGATAATTCCGAAAAAATACAAGATTTGGCTGAACGTATTCAAAAGGAAGCAGCCAAATTACATGAGCCAGATGACTAGAATTTAAGTTCATGGTTTAGGCCCCTTTGCTCCTTAGGATCCACCATTATTCATGGATTATTGATTTTTCTTTATTATTATCATCCTGATATGTGTAATTTTCATGCTCGTACACTGTTGTCTAAGCTACATATCTAAGCAAAACCAACCAGGGAACAGATTAAAGTTCCTGCAAATATCTGAATAAAATCAGCGGTAGGAAAATGAAAGAAAACACACCACAGAAACTAAAATGATGGTACTAAAAAGATGTGAGCAGATCAAAAGAAGATATAGAAAGATGCAAGATGAAATAGAGAGATTCATGGGAATAGAAATAGAATAAGATGAGACTTGTAAGTCTCAAAGGGGGGAAATGTGGAAACAAAAGATGGCTAGGCCTCAAGTGGGGGAGAGAAATTCCTTGCATAAGAGGAAGATGACCATTAAACTGTCTTGAAGGACACAAGACAGATAGCCTCAAGGTGAGAAAAGTTAGTTTAGACAACACTTTGTCTTGAATCTATAAAAGGTTGATTGCCCTGGATGTGAATTAGAGAGGCCACAGCAGAAATCTTCCTGTAAGGGTCTCTCTCCGATAGCTATTGAAATAAAGTTTCTACCTGACCTGATTCCATATTCTACAGTGTGTTTTTTCCATGACAACGGCGATGGGGAGTCATTGGTGGTTGATCAGGCCTCCAAGTTCGCTCCGAGATACACGTGGAAGTCTCTTCCGACGTACATGCGGAGTTCTCCAAATTGGGCGGAAACTTGCCCTAGCGTTTATACGGCTAGCGAGCCAATTGCCAGCCGCCAGGTAGAAATAATTTACGATAAGCCAATCAGTAGCATGCATGCAAACAATGCAACTGCAAGCTTTGGAGGGGACTGATCATTGCACCAAGGGTTTTTTTCCCGCTCTATCAGGGAACTTTTGTACTGAATGCTTGCATTGTGCTAAGAATTCTGCTGTGCCGAGGCACTTCTAATTACTGAGCTCAGACATAGTTAAAGCACCACCATCACCATTTTGAAGCATGGATGCTGAATACGCGAGACTGCAGGTACTCTAATTAGAACAGCTCCTGAGAGATGCCATATGTAAAGTGCCTCCCACCTCTGAGCATGTGTAAAGATGCCTTTACGTGTTTTTGTGTTGTAAGCCTGATTCTGGTTTCTACCATGATAGTTGTCTACATAGATTCATAGATTCATACATGTTAGGATCGGAAGGGACCTCAATGATCATCAAGTCCAACCCCCTGCATAGGCAGGAAAGAGTGCTGGGTCTAGATGACCCCAGCTAGATGCCTATCTAATCTCCTCTTGAAGACCCCCAGGGCAGGGGAGAGCACCACCTCCCTTGGGAGCCCATTCAGACCTTGGCCACTCGAACTGTGAAGAAGTTCTTCACAATGTCCAGTCTAAATCTGCTCTCTCCTAGCTTGTGGCCATTATTTCTTGTAACCCCCGGGGGCGCTTTGGTGAATAAAACCTCACCAATTCCCTTCTGTGCCCCCGTGATGAACTTAGGCAGCCAAAAGGTCACCTCTCAGCCTTCTCTTGCGGAGGCTAAAAAGGTCCAGTTTCTCTAGTCTCTCCTCATAGGGCTTGGTCTGAGCCCTTAACCATACGAGCGGCCCTTCTCTGGACCCTCTCCAGGTTATCCACATCCCTCTTGAAGTGCGGCGCCCAGAATTGCACGCAGTACTCCAACTATGGTCTGACCAGCGCTTGATAAAGGGGAAGTATCACCTCTTTGGATCTATTTGTCATGCGTCTGCTGATGCACAATAAAGTGTCATTGGCTTTTCTGATGGCTTCGTCACACTGCTGACTCATGTTCATCTTGGAGTCCATTAGGACTCCAAGATCTCTCTCCACTTCCGTGCCACCCAGCAGGTCATTCCCTAGGCAGTAGGTGTGCTGGACATTTTTCCTCCCTAGGTGCACCACTTTGCATTTCTCCTTGTTGAACTGCACTCTGTTGTTTTCTGCCCATTTGTCCAACCTGTCCAGGTCTGCTTGCAGCTGTTCCCTGCTCTCCAGCATGTCCAATTCTCCCCATAGTTTTGTGTCATCTGCAAACTTGGACAGAGTACATTTCTCTCCCTCATCCTAGTCGCTGATGAAGACATTAAAGAGTATTGGTCCCAGGACCGAGCCCTGCGGGACCCCACTGCCCACACCCTTCCAAGTCAAAACCGTCTCATCTACCATGACTCTCTGGGTGCGACCCTACAGCCAATTCACCACCCACCGGACCGTGTAGTCATCCAAGTCGCAGCCTCTTGATTTGTTCACCAGTATGGTGTGGGATACCGTATTGAAGGCCTTCCTGAAGTCTAAGTATATGACATCCCCCCCTCCTCCTGCATCCCGGCGTTTCGTAACCTGGTCATAAAAAGAGACTAGATTAGTCAGGCATGATCTACCTGCTACAAACCCTTGCTGGTTTCCCCGCAGCATAATTTGTCCTGCGGGGCTCTTGCAAATGTGAGCCTTGTTGTGGTGAGTCTGCCTCTTTGCTCAGACACAATCTCAGCAGAAATGCATTGGCATCTCACTGTGGATAAATGCAAGTGAATATGTAGAGAAAAATAAATCACTGATTACATTTGGGGGCTCTCATGCAATCTGTCTATTTTTATGTCACTTTTTATGCCATCCTTAAATTGGGAATATTATTTCAAAATGTTTAGCTGCAGGAAGAAAGGGATTTATGTCATCTGCCTGCTGCTGCTGCTGCTAATTTGGTATTTTCACCTCAGCATTGTTTAATTAGATTTTATTGGACCTTGAAGGTCATCCAGTAAAGCTGTGTTACATTGTATGATTTAAACTCAGGAGATTATGGGCCTTGATATTTTTTATATTTCTTTTCTGTTTCTTGTTGCCTGTTGGTAAACTTATCACGGTGTGTAGAACCTCAGACCCTGACAGGTCATTACACAAAGGACCTTGCAGGGCTGTCAGTCATTAAGGAGAATCCTTACACATTTATCCTTCTTTGTGAAAGCCCTCCTATTGTATTCTGTGCTGATAAAGGCAGATGAATGCAGCTAATGAAGGAATTGTGTTGTCATCTCTGCCTTTCGGTGTGTGACAGGTTTTACTCGGGGTCCACAACGTTATGATGCTGGTTATTGCTCAACTAATTCAGACCTAGGCAAAGATCTTTAACTTGAGCTTAAGGATATCATTTAGAAATTCACAAGAATAGTGAACATCTCATAGCTCTCAATTATAAAGGCGTAACTTAGTTATTCTCCAACTGTGATACATAGGAACACAGCAAAGAAATGTCAAAATATGCATAGATGTTTTCCTTCTTCCCTTCAAATGGCTAAGCAATCTTATGAAACTCTAAAGGTCCACACACATACTTGTTTTCCTGTGCCAGCGGTTTCTGAGGTTGGCACTGGAATATGGATGATCATATTTGCCTTGTTACAATGTGGTCCAGGATATCAAAGTGTTTGAGAACTTTGACTCCTGTGGGCTTTGACTTGATTAATATTGGCAAATGGAGATCAGAACCTATCTGAGGGAATTTTATTTGCCTCTTTATCTAAAACTTTTTCTGACCCACTGAGGTCTTTCAGAGTTCTTTGTAGCACGAGAAATGTTCAGTTATTTTTTCTGCAGTCAAAAAATGAGTGACAACTAAGTGCTGGGTGCTTCAAGCCTAAATATATTCAGAACCACAGGAGTAGAGAATAGGGCATTTCCATGTGTTCTGTTATTACCTGTACTATAGCCATGCTCTGCCCGGCCTTTCTTTGCCTGGTTTTTTTTTAGTTTAGGAACATATGAAACTACTATAAAACTATATGAGAGCAGGGACTTTCTCTTGCCTGTCTATACAATGCCTAGCACAGTGGATCTTGCTTGGGGAACTATTATAATGCAAAAGGCAAAGATTTGCCTTACACTTTGGGATGTGGCATGGCTGGGTCTTCATCAGTAACTATAGAGGATCATCTTCCTCCCCAGTGCTTGTGTTCAACTTTTTTATTTTTAATTAAAAAGCAATTTGGAGCTATAAAAGCAGAATAAACAACATTTAACAGTGTTCAGTAACCTTTTGAAATGGAGAAAAGATTTAGAGCATTCCCTCTCAGGCTGAAATTGAATTCCTTAAAAAAATCTGTTCATTTTGTTTTATTTATTAAGGGTCTGAGCTAAAGAATGCCGAACAGAATGGCTCCAGTGGACTTCTGTGGGCTTTACTTAGTCTCCGTTACTTTTTGGCTAGGGACAGACCGAACCTGAATTGATTCAGTCTTTGCAAGTTAGTCTAACCTGGCTAGGATGAACCGGTTTTCAAGTGGATAGACGTTCTGCACATGTCTGCAGTGTCTTAGGCCAGAAGCTTGGGGGTGCTAGAACAGCTGTCCCTTCCACAGGGGAGCTCAGCTGAGGAGGGGGCGTGCATGGCCAGGTCCTGGCAGGGCCAGTCCAGGGCTCCCTGACAGCCAGGAGCAAACTGGGCCCACCGGGATGCCTGGTCCCAGAGGGGAACTCTTCCCCCTCCTCCCTCTCCCCCACTGCCGCATGGCCAGGAGCGGGGCCCTGTTCAGTGCTGGGGGTTCTTCTCCCTCCTCCCTGCGGCACTGTGGGGTGGGGAGGGGGGCTCGGTGAGGGCACATGGCCCCAGAGGAGGACTCTTCCTCCTACTTCTCCCCCATCACTGCTTGCTGGGGGGGGGCTTTATGGGCTGCTGACCATCCTCAGAGGGGGACTCTTCTTCTTACTCCTCCTCCTTCCAGGGCAGGGGGCTCTATTCATGGTCAGGGGGAGTCTTCCCCCCATAAGTGACTTGTAGGGGGGGCACTGGGAGGCATGTGCCCCCCCTGAGATTGGGCACTACGGGCAGCTTCAAACGGGTGGTCACCCCCTCTGCTCCCCCCACTGCCGGCAGCGTCTGTGGGTAGTCCTCTCCCCCCGCCGACACTGCTGCCTACAAATGATGCCCCATCTGTCTCGGGAGGCACCAGTCATTCGCACTTTCCCCTACTTCTAGAGGGGCAGCGGGCATGCAGAGCTCAGCTGGGCATGGTGGAGGTGCCTGTTCTCCCCCATTGCTGGCTGCAAAGCACTGCGGGAGTGGAGGGAGCCTTGCCTCTGCTGCCCTGCAGATTCCAGCCCAGGGCTTCCTCTCTGAGAGCCCAGCCATGGGCAAGCAGCGTGCAGCTGCTGGGTTAGAGACAGCCAGCGATGCGCCATGCTGGGGAGCCTACCTGGCCACTTCTAACCCTGCAGCTCCATGCTGCCTGCCTGAAGCTGGGCTCTCACAAAAGGGAAGCAGCTGGGAATGGGGGAGAGCAAGCTCCTGAGTTATCTATCTGCCTGCTGCTGCCATGCACCAGGGGTTACAGACATGGGGCGAGTGTGTGGGGGCCCCTCCATGCTGTCCAGCTGAGCCCCTCTGGGAGGAAGAGGGGGAAGGAGAAGTGTTCCCCCCAGCATGGAACAGAGACCCCCCTGCCCCCACCCCTGCTCTGGGGCCGGGCAGCATCGCATGGAGCCCCACCTCCCAGCCCCGGCGGTGGGGAGGGGAGGGGAAGAGGAGGAAGAGTCCAGATCCAGCACCTCAGAGTCTCTTCCTACCCTGGGAGGAGGAGGAGGAGGAGGAGGGGTAGAGTTCCCCCCCCAACATGGAACAGAGCTCCTTTCCCCACCCTGCAGGACAGCCTGCCCAGCATGGCCCTGTTAGGGTGACAGAGGCAGGGAGAAGGGTTAATTCCTTCCTTTGGTCTCCCATACAGTCAGGGTCTGCCAACGCCAGGGGCCACTGCTACAGCCGCCAAGCAGACAGACTGACTCCCGCTGTGGAGGGGAAAGAGGGAAGAATTAATCCCCTCCCTGCCCACTTTGCCTTACCCGAGACATGCTGGCTGGTGCTAGCCCGGGTCCCAGCTCAGCTAGAGCGCAGAGGGGCAGGGCCAGCCCTGTGGCTGGAGGTGAGAGCCTCACCCAGCCCACAGAGCATGCCGGGATGCTGGGGGTGTCTGGTTTATTTTAAACCAGCAAGGAGTCTGGGTCAGAAATTGCATAAACTGGTTTGAGCCAAATCAGTTAAGTCTGAAACTACATTCAACCAGGTTTCTCTCAAACCAGTTTAAGCCATTTTCAAACTGGTTTATGTGCACTGAACATCTGTACTGTTGCAGGTTTAAACCAGTTTTTGATCACTTAAACTGGTTTATGCGTAATGTCTGTCCCTATGGTTATTTAGTCTGCTAAGGAGAGAAAGCAGTTTGGATTTCAGCTACTTGGGTTTTACTCTTGCTTATCCAAATCACTCATGTATTGTGCTCTATTTTACTCTTTACCCCTAAAAGAGAGAGAAATGAGTGTGTCCTTGTCTTTGATGGTTTGGCTCTTTAACCATGATTCTCCCAAGCAAGTCTAATAGAGGTGGCATGGGAGTAGATGTTCAGCAGAGTGAAGTTATTTTTAAAACCCAAAGCATGTTTTACTGAGATCTTTTGAGTCCTGGTATTTTTAAAACAAGTCTGTAGAAGGGTGTAATGTCTATGAGTGTGTTAAGTTCGCACAACAGACCAGAAGTATAGTATTAAAAGTGAGCATAGCATAGGGTGCTTACATGCTGTTGGGACAGCTGGAGCAGAAATAGTTCAAATAGAAACTATTCATAGGACACCAAATGCAGCAATACTGAACTGAATCTGACTGGTGGGGCAGAAGGAGCAGCAGGTCTCATCTTCCCTGCTGTAAGAGTGGCCGGTCACTCAAAGGCAGCTCCCACTATAAGGTTCAGGAGCTGTTGGAGCTATTTGCACCTCACCTCCTTCCTGATTACATTGCCAGAGAATTGGACTCCCTCTTCCAAAAGCCAGCTAAATTGAGGAAGTTTCTCAAAAAGCTTTTGCTACATATCACAAGGTTTTTATGCTGCTTCTTCATATGGCAGCCCTACTTATAACTGGAAGCCATTATTTTTATAATAAAAGACATTCACAGCAATTTAACTGCTGTAATGCGAGCAAACACAATGGAGACATGCACCGTAACATCTTGTTGTTATGATATCTCAGAATTATTGTGGCAATGACACTTACTGCAGTTTAAAAAAAATCACCTAATTGCAGTTTACTTTTAGTAATTGTATAGCTGCTATAATGTTTTCTTCTATTAAACAGTCCAAGAGTTATGCTATAGTACATGGTGGTATTTTTCCATGACTACCATAAATTAGCAAACAGTTGTGGGAATAAAGCATCCAATGTGTCCTACAGTAGGAGGTAGCTAGTCTGGAAGGGTTCAACTTTGACTGTAATTAGTTTATTTATTAACGGATAGAAATTCAATGATGTAGCCGCTGAGGTACTATTGAAAGCTACCTGAACATATGGGAGCATGGTAATGCAAATTTAATTTCTTAAAACAGGAAAAAGGCCTTTTTATTTAATGATTCAGTCTCGTGTTCTCTTCGGAAGTGACTGTTTTGTATTGTTTCATTTCAAACAAACTCAATATTTCAGATGCAATAACTGGATTATATGCTTTTTGCACAGAGCTAATATCTGTGTCTATGAAAACGATTAAAGTATTTTCCAGCATTCCTTGGTCTGTTCATCAAGATATAGGGATTATTATTAAATGTTTGACTTGAATTAGTATTAAAAGAAATCAGCAGCTGATCAGTATGCATGCATTCGGTTTCTGATTTTATTGGGATGCTTAAGAATAGAGGGGAAGGGTTATGTCCAGCAGTTAGTGCATATCTGCAGATCAGACCTGTTCAAGTTCCCAAAGCATCACAGACGACTCTTTTAGATGTCTTTTAATGCATCCTCTTTAAAAAGTTCAATGGAGTTAATCGTTCTTCATTGCTTTTTAGATATGTTGTGATAAATGCGTGAAACGTGGTGGTGCTACATTCATGGGCCAGGGCCTAAGGTAGATGGAGAGACATGCTTGGAATTCCAGCCAACTATCTAGTCTGCTGTCTTTAGGTCCTAAGCACATTTTTCAAAAAGCACAGTAGTTGTGGGGTACACCTCTTTGCAGACACACAAATAGAGGGTTGGTTGTGTGTGATTGATGAGTACTCACATGGATATTCACCTATGTTGTGCTTGAAAGTAAAGAGTTTTCCACTGGCAAGTAGGTATGCTTCAGTTTTCAGAAATGGAGATATTTCATTTCAAAATATAGGAAACTCTTGCTATTTGAATCTGTGAATAGTGGATTCGCAAATATTTGTGGTGTGCTGCACCAACTGGGTGGGTTGCCACTGTGGCTGCCTTTGGTGCTGCACCGAGCTCCTGCCTCTGCAGTTAAGCTGGGCATGGAGCGCTGGGCAGAGCTGGGGAGAGCGGAGCGGAGAGCAGAGCCGGGCCGGTGGAGACTGAGCGCTGGGGATGGAGAGGGAAGTGGCAGCACTGGTGGCATGTCCTCTCCCGGAGGCAGCCATGATCAGTCCCCAGGCACTGTGGGGGGAGCCCCATGCTTCCAGCCTCTCATGGTGGCGGGGGGAGAAGGGGAGGCCGTGGGGTCTGATGGGGAGCCCCGTCAGCATTCACAGATTTTGCCATTCGTGGGGATCTCCAGAATGGGTCCCCACGAATGGTGAGGGTCTCCTGTATTACCACTGTTAGAGTTTGTCATTGCTAAAGGTGGACAGATTATTTTAAATGAGCTAGCTCTTATCTTCACAGAATGCAAACATTTTTTGAAGTTCAAAAACTGTTTAGTTAGTTTGGGCATTTTTACACATGCTCTGGGAGTGGGGGTGCAGTAATTAGAGCAGCTCCAAGAACCGCCTGGAGTGTCTCATGTATTAACATCCCCACACTTCAAAATGGCGGTGGGGGTATGTTACCTAAAGCAGGGGATGTCAGCGGGGGGTATGCATACCCCCAGGGGTACTTAGCAAGGACATAGGGGGTACGCGCAGGTGGGTGGGGACAGAGAGCGCTCTGGGGCATGGTGCTCGTGTCTCCCCCAGTGCCTTCCCACATTTTGCTTCTTACTCAGGGGAGTGGGAAGGGGAGGGGTGCGTTGGGCACTGTTGGCCCCACATTGCCTCCCACCTCAGCTCGCTCTCTATACGTGCTTCCAGGAGCTGGGCTGCAGGGGCGAGGGCAGCAGTGTTCCTGTGCGGGCCACACATGCATCACCTGGCCGGGGGTAGGGGGGAGCAGGGCTTGCATGCAGCAGCTGCCACTGCCACCATCCACCCCATGCTGCTGCCACGACCCGTGCTGCTTTCCTGTGGCCAGTTGTACGTGCAGCTTTGCAGGTTGCTGATACGCCTTGCACCTCGCGCGCTGCCCAGCAGCAGCCTGCAAAGTCACACGTGTGACCCTCCATGGGGAAGTGGTGTCGAGTATGGCAGCGGTGGTGTAGGGCAGTGGCAGCTGCTGTGTGAGAGCCCCGCCCCCGCCCTGGCCAGCCAGCCAGGTGGCACGTGTGGCCTGCAGAGGGGCACCACTGCTCTCACCTCCTGGCCCAGCTCCTGGGAGTGGGCACAGAGACGCACTCCCCTCGTGCCCATTCTTGATCAGCCGTGGCCCCAGTACTTCCCCCCCACACTTATCTGTTGTGTGTGTGTGTGTGCACGCACGTGTGCACATCTGCGTGTCTATGCATGTTTGTGTCTGTGTACCTGTGCCCGTGTCTGTGTGAGTCTGTCCCCTGCCTGCCTGGCCACAGCAGGCATGTAGTCTTCCTTGGCTCCTGGGGCAGCGGGGTGCAGGGTCCAGCTTGCAGCAGCAGCTACCTCCGCCCCACGCACAGACCTGTAGGGGCACGTCCCACAGACCTCCAATGGGGTGTGAACAGTGGCAGGAACTGCCCCCTTCCTTCCTGCGCCTCCCGGACAAACCGCTCTGTCCTGCACACTGCCCCGGCTGTTCAGTCCCAGCCCCACTCCCTCCCTCACCGTGGGGGCCTCCATCTGCTCCTCCCCCCCTCCCCCCTTAAAACCAAGAAAAAATTATAAAGGGGTACAGGACCTGAAACTTTGAGGCAGAAGGGGTACACTTGTTAAAAAAGTTTCATAGATTCGTAGATTGTAAGGCTGGAAGGAACCTTGGAAGATCATTGGGTCCAGCCCCCTGCACCAAGCAGGTTGAAAACCCCTGATCTAAAGCGTGTTGAATAAGCTTTAGTTAAAGCACCTCTGCTGCCATTTTGAAGTGCAAGGACGCTGATACATGAGACACGAAGGCTGGCTGGAGTGTGGTAATTAGCCTACTCCAGCAGATTTATTTAATCTGCTCCTACACACTGTAATTACAGCGTGTCAGAGCAGTCTCCCAGCTTGTGTATAGGCACCCTTTAAGTCTTAATGCTGGTTATGATTGGAAGTGCAAATAACACAAGAGTAGCTATTTTCACATTGTTTCTCATTCATTAAACTAGAAATGTCTGGAAATGTGTAGTGAAAACCTGTTCCTATGAGATTTTTCCAGCCTTCCAGGCATGCGAGCATTTCACACCTTACCCTAAATTTCCATCCTTGGCAACTTTGACCAATGCTGAGATTTTATAAAGAAATCTCAGGGGTTGTAAGTCTGCTTGGTTAGATACAAGAGTGGGCGCTCCTGAGTTCTAAAATACTGAATAAATGTTTTCTTTTTAACTGATGATTAGATTGCATTTTATTCATTTTTCAGGCAAACAGAAAAAATAAAATATGATGATTCCCCAGAAGTTTCCTAAAGCCTGATCTCTGCCAAGTAGATTCTGTGAACTCCTGTCTAGTGTGTGACTTGTTCAAAATCTTGGATTGTTTTGTAAAGTCTCTTCCATTCTTGCCCACTAGGGACATCTTTGAAATTAGCATACTCTATCTCAATATTGTTTTAAATCAAATGCAAACAAATTTTAAATTAATAGTGTGAACATACCAGGAGAAAAGGGACTTCAGGGGGAGGCAGACATGTTTACTGAACATACTGCATCTGTCATTTCGTGCTTCTTGGAAGAGTAGGAACTCAGGTTCAAAAGCAAAAGGGAGATCCAAATGCAAAGTTAGCTTAAAAAGGGATGAATTAGCATTGCAGACAGCAACAGCAACTAGCTGGTCTAAGAGGAGCGTGAGATGTGTGCCACTTCCAAGGCCTTGCTTAAATTATTTAATGCTACTGAATTATGCATCCAACAATACCAGGAAAAACCGAAGCCCTTGTTAATCCTCCAAAATAATAGTGAACCGTGAAAACAAAACCAGAGCAGAGGATTTGCTAAGGTGGCTCAAACTAATGATCACTCTAGTTCAATAACTTTTCTTTAAGAGTGGCTTTGGAAGAAGGCATGAAATCCCTCATAATTTTATTTACTTTGTGTTTTTGTCTTTGCAATGAACGACATCAAAAGAACATTGAAATTGTCCCACAGTGCGTCTGCCTGGCCCTTGTGCTGAAAAAGGCTAGGTATATGCCATGGAGCCAATTGGTGCTCCACGGCAGTAGGGCTGTGCGAAATTTCACCACCAGTTTTGTTTCAATGCTGTTTTGACCTGTTTTGAAGTTGAAACAGCAAAATCAAAACAAAACAGATATGGTTGAAACGGCCTTGAAACAAAATGAGGTAAGTTGAACTGTTTTACTGTTTCGGCGTTTTGCCCATAGGCTATAATAGGGAAGGTTGAAACAGCTTATAACCTTGTCATTTCTGGACAGATTTGGATAAAACTTGCAGAAATGGTAGCCCCATCTGAGGGCATAACGCATGCCAAGTTTAAAGAAAATAGGTGCAGGGGCTTCGGAGACACTGTACCCCAAAGTTTTGAGAGCCAAACGTGTGTCACGTGTACGTGTTGAGCCACAGCAGGGTCAAACCTACAGGAATGCTAGCCCCTGGTGAGGCCACAAAGCCTGCCATGTTTCAAGGAGATAGGTGCAGGGGTTCGGAGAAACTGCACCTCAAGCTGTGGTCAAGCAAAACTCATGACATGGGTGACACTGTGTGTGTTAAGCTGCAGCAGGGTGAAAGCTGCAGGCCTGCTAGCCCCTGCTGCGGCCATGAAGTCTGCCAGGTGTCAGGGAGACAGGTGCAAGGGCTTCTGGGTTCTGGGGCCCTGCACCTCTAAACTCATGTCACAAGTGCTTGTGCAACTGAGTCTGTCTTGGGGCATGGGGGAGGGGAAACTACTGCAGGCCTCCTTTGCAATGGTTTTGCTGGAGATGCACAACTGATGCATGCCAGCGTATTGTTGGCCCTGCTGCCTACAGCATCACACTGCCGGCTCATGTTCATACTGTGGTCAATTATTACCCTCAGGTCTTGGTGACAAGTGATAGGGGACTTTCAGTCCTGCTGCCTGATGAGAGGCAGCAGTTGCAGAAGCACCCCTGACGTGAGCTTTGCCTGTGAGCAGCTGGGGGTGCAGGGCCCCAGAACCCCCCGCACCTGTCTCCTTGACAGCTGGCAGGCTTTGTGGCCTCAGCAGGGGCTAGCACGCCTGCAGCCGTCACCCTGCTGCACTTTAAACACGCTGTGTCACATAGCTGTCCGCAGCGTGAGGTGCAGTTTCCCAGAAACCCCTGCACCTATCACCTTGAAACTCGGCAGGCTTCATGGCCTCAGAAGGGATTACCACCCCTACAGTTTTGACCCTGATGTGGCTTAACACATACATGTGACACAAGTTTTGCTTTCAGGATTTTGGGGTGCAGTTTCTCTGAACCCCTTGCAGCTATCTCCTTGAAACTTGTCAGGCTTTGTGGCCTCAGCAGGGGCTACCATTCCTGCAGTTTTGACCTTGCTGTGGCTTTACACATACACGTGACGTGAGTTTTTTTCTCCAGAATTTGGCAGGCAGTTTTGCAAATCTCCTGCACCTATCTTCTTGAAATATGGTATGCCTCATGCCCTCAGAAGGGGCCACCATTCCTGCAAGTTTCATCCAAATCTGGACAGAAACGACAAAGTTATAGCCTGTTTTGACCTTCCCCATTATATCCTATGAGCGAAACGAAATGGCAAAATGTTTCGACGGAATGAAACAAAGGTCGAAACGAAAGGCTTTTTTGTTGAAATGCTGGTGTTGAAACAGAACATTTCCGCTTCACACAGCTCTAGTCAGCAGTGGTTTTGTTTTCCTTCACTGGCGCTCAAATTGGTTTGGCTGCTGTTCAAAGCAGTCTGAGCCTGCCTGCCATATGAATAAGATCAGTTGTTGGCAGCACTTGTCAGTGACAGGTTTCCTGGGCATTTCCTCCATGAGGTTTGGAAGTGGATAGGGCCCAAATACTTTCAGCATGTTATATGAAGCATGATAGCTGGTTGCAGTGGGTGACAGGCATTTTAGAAAATGTTATTATGCAATTCCTTTTTTTTGAGAAAAATGGAAGGCAGTTAGGAATCCCCTGACTCCCAGAGAAATATAAGCTAAGAACCAGTTTTTTAGTTCAGCTTAGGTACTCTAGATTCATAGATGTTCGGGTCAGAAGGGACCTCAATAGATCATTGAGTCCAACCCCCTGCATAGGCAGGAAAGAGTGCTGGGTTCAGATGACCCCAGGTAGATGCCTATCTAATCTCCCCTTGAAGACCCCCAGCGTAGGGGAGAGCACCACCTCCCTTGGGAGCCCGTTCCAGACCTTGGCTACTCTGTGAAGAAGTTCTTCCTAATGTCCAGTCTAAATCTGCTCTCTGCTAGCTTGTGGCCATTATTTCTTGTAACCCCCGGGGGCGCTTTGGTGAATAAAACCTCACC
>JAGPOW010000729.1:293443-345059 GCA_030014935.1 Caiman crocodilus | reverse complement strand
TATGCTGTGGATTCCTTCTCCCCAGGTGCAGCACCCTGCATTTATCTACATTGAACCCCATCCTATTACCATCCACCCACCTCTGTAGTCTGTCTAAGTCCAATTGCAGCCTCTCTCTCTCCCTTTGAGCGTGTCTACCTCTCCAAACATCTTGGTGTCGTCGGCAAACCTGAATGTGTTTTCCACCCCTTTGTCCAAGTCACTGATGAAGATGTTGAACAGTGTAGGCCCCAGGACCGAGCCCTGGGGGACCCCACTATTCACATCCTGCCAGGTCAAGTACAACCCGTCCACCACCACTCTCTGGGTGCGCCCCATCTGCCAATTTTTGACCCGTCCAACTGTGTAGGCATCAATGCTACAGTTGCTCAGTTTGTTAATTCATATATTCATAGATTGTAGAGTCAGAAGGGACCACAATGGATCATTGTGTCCGACTCCCTGCCCCTGGCAGGAAAGAGGACCGAGGTCAGATGACCCCAGCCAGGTGACTATCTAGCCTTCTCTTGAAGATCTCCAAGCTAGGTTACTCTGCCGGCTCATGTTCATCTTGGAGTCAATTATGACTCCAAGATCCCTTTCTCCCCCTTAGCTGCTGAGAAAGACACTCCTTAACCTATAGGTGTGCTGGGGATTCCTCCTTCCCAGGTGGAGTACCTTACATTTATCTTTATTAAATTGCATCCTATTTCTCTCTGCCAATTGATCCAACCTGTGCAGGTCAGCCCGAATCTGCTCCCTGCCCTCCAGTGTACTAACTTTGCCCCATAACTTGGTATCAGCTGCAAACTTGGAAAGGGTGCTCTCCACACCCTGGTCCAAATCACTGATGAAGATACTGAATAATATCGGTCTGAGGACCAAACCCTGCGGGTCCCCACTGCCCACCTCCCTCCAGGCTGAGAAGAAACCATCCACCACCACTCTGTGGGTGCGGTCCCTAAGCCAGTTGGCCACTTTCCTGACCGTGCAGGCGTCCAGTCCACAGTCAACTAGCGTTAATGAGAATGGGATGAGAGACAATGTCAAAGGCCTTCTTAAAGTCCAGAAAGACTGCATCCACAGTGACACCAAGGTTCTTTGGGTAGATATGATATCTTTTATTAGACCAACTAAATAGTTAGAAAAGTTCTTTGCAAGCTTTTGGGCACAAACACCCTTTGTCAGGTCTCCCTATGACCCAAAGGCTTGCAAAGGACTTTCCCCCACCTATTTAGGTGGTCTAATAAAAGATTCATAGATGTTGGGGCTGGAAGGGACCTTTCAAGATCATCAGGTCCAGCCCGCCTGCTAGCTAACACAAGCCCAGACATAGTGGGGCTCACTGAAACTTGGTGGGATCCAACACATGACTGGGTGGTGAACATCAAGGGTATAGGCTGTACAGGAGGGATAGGACAGGGAGAAAAGGTGGAGGTGTGGAGCTCTATGTCAAAGAGCAATACATATCCTCAACAAACAACACTGGGTCAGAAGAAGGGCAGACTGAAGTGCTCTGGGTCAAAATACAAGGGGGTCAGGGGAAAAGGGACTTAATGGTGGGGGTCTACTACAGGCCACCTAACCAGGGAGAAGACAGAGACTGGGAATTCTCAGGTCAGCTTGCGGAGGCAGTTAAGTCAAAGGATGTGGTGATCATGGGTCACCTAAACTATCCAGACATCTGTTGGGAAGAGCAGCCAGCCAGGTCTGACTGCTCACATAGGTTCCTAGCCGAGTTACAGGACCTCCATGTAACCCAAGAGGTGCACAGTCCCACCAGGGGAAATACCTTGTTGGACCTGGTCCTGGCCACAGGCAGTGACCTGGTGAGAGGACTGTGGGTGCTCGACCACCTGGGCGATAGCGATCATCGCCTACTGGAATTCATCATCCAGCACGAGGTGTCAAAGGCCTGCAGCAAGGCAGCAGCCCTAGACTTCAGGAGGGTGGATTACCATGAGGTAAGGAAACTAGTCGGGGAGGCTCTGAGGTCTTGGAAGGGAGGGGAGTTGGGAGTCCAAGAAGAGTGATCGTTCCTTAAGGAGACAATCCTCCAAGTCCAAAGGGTGACAATCCCAACACGAATCAAAGGGGGCAAGAGTGCTCAAACGCCCCCAAGGCTCACCAAAAGCATCCAGGAGTGTCTAAAAGCTTAAAAGGAGGCGTACACCCGATGGAAGGGAGGGGCCATCACCAGGGAGGATTATACCTCCTTGGTTTGAGATTGTAGGGGGTCTGTTAGGAAGGCTAAGGCAGAGATGGAACTGGGACTAGCAACCCAGATCAAGAATAAGAAGTCCTTTTTTAAATACATAGTGGGTAAAAAGAAGGTATGGGGTACGGGGTAATGTGGGGCTTCTGCAGGACACGCTAGGAAATCTGGTGGTCACACCAGAAGACAAAGATAATCTCTTCAGCAATTTCTTTGCCTCCATTTTTCTAAGCAGGGACCAGGTTATCCCTCCCACTGGGATCCCTGATGGTCCCAGGGGAGGCACAGCCAGGCGCACTTCTCCCCACATCTTAGTATCATCCGTGAATTTGAAAAAAGTTCTTTTCACCTACTTGTCCAGGTTCTAGGTGCTGAGACCTCCTTCAAGACCTCCTAGTCCACATCCAGTTCTAGGCGCTGCACTTCAGGAGGGATGTGGACAGCATCGAGAGCGTCCAGAGGAAGGCCACTCACATGATCAGGGGGTCAGAGAGGACCTGGTCAGAGAACTTCTGGTGCGACTAGACACGTTCAAATCAGAAAGTCCTGAGAATCTCCACTTGAGTGCTGAAGGAATTAGCAGAGGTCATTGCGGGACCCCTGGCATGGCTTTATGAGCACTCATGGTGCTCTGGCAAGGTGTCAGAGGATTGGAAAATGGCCAATATGGTCCCCATTTTCAAAAAAAGGTAGGAAGGAGGACCCAGGAAACTACAGGCCAGTTAGTCTTACCTTGGTCCTGGGGAAGCTCTTTGAGAAAATTATCCAGGAGCACATCTGCGAGGGACCAGCAGGGGAGTATATGCTTAGGGGCAATCAACATGGGTTCATTAGAGGCAGGTCCTGTCAGACTAACCTGGTGGCCTTCTACAACCAGGTCACAAAAGCCTTAGATGCAGGTGTCTTGGTAGACATAGTCTTTCTAGACTTTAGGAAGGCCTTTGACACCATCTCCTACCCCATTCTCATTAAAAAGTTAGGCGACTGTAGTGTTGATGCCTACACGGTCAAATGGATTGCTAATTAGCTGGAGGGCCGCTCCCAGAGAGTGGTGGTGGACAGGTCATTTTTGACCTGGAGGGATGTGAGCAATGTAGTTCCCCAGGGCTCGGTCCTCGGGCCCGTGCTATTCAACATCCTCATCAGCAACCTGAACAAGTGGGTGAAAAGCACTTTGTTCAAATTCACGGATGACATTAAGATGTGGGGAGAGGTGTGCACACTAGAGGAGAGGGACAGGAGAGGGTCATTATTGACTCCAAGATGAATATGGGCTGACAATGTGCAGATGCAGTCAGGAAGGCTAACTGCACCTTGTCATGCATCCATAGATGCATCAGAAGCAGGTCCAAGGAGGTGATCCTCCGCCTCTGTGTGACGTTGGTCAAGCTGCAGTTGGAGTACTGCATCCAGTTCTGGGCGCTGCACTTCAGGAGGGATGTGGACAGCATCGAGAGGGTCCAGAGGAAGGCCACTCACATGATCAGGGGGCAGCAGGGCAGGCCCTATGAATGGAGGCTACAGGACCTGAAGCTGTTCAGGCTCTACAAGAGAAGGTTGGGCGGATATCTGGTGGCTGTCTATAAACTGACCCAGGGGGACCAGCGGGCAATGGGAGAGTTCCTGTTTCCCCGAGCACTATGGGGAGTAACAAGGAATAACGGCCATAAGTTGGTGGAGAGTAGATTCAGGCTAGATATTAGGAGGTATTACTTCAAAGTCAGGGCGGCTAGGATCTGGAACCAACTTCCAAGAGAAGTGATGCTTGCTCCTACCCTAGGGGGTCTTCAAAAGGAGGCTAGATAGATACCTAGCTGGGGTCATTTGACCCCAGCATTTTTTCCTGCTCATGGCATGGGGTCGGACTTGATGATCTGCTCAGGTCCCTTCCGACCCCACCTACCAACTAACTAACCACCCAACTACGAACTTGGGCAGGAAAGACTGCTGGGGTCAGATGACCCCAGCAAGGTGAGTATCCAGAGGTTTTTTGAAGATATTCAGAGTAGGTGATTGTACCACTTCTGTGGGGAGTCTGTTCCAGATCCTGGACACTTGAGTTGTAATATCACATCTACCCAAAGAACCTTGCCTGGTATGTAAATTGTTTTCTTCCGGAAGTCTCTGCGGATTTCCTTTTGAAAGTCAAGCAGAAGGGAAGGGCCGTGGGTCAGATGATGGATGCTTGTTGGATATAGCCACTTCTTCTAACATGCAGAATAGCATGGAGTTTAATGTGAAAGGGCATCTGTTGTCACTTACACAGCATGCTCCATTTATTTGGAGATTTCTACCTTTGTTTCATTTCCTGACCAATCATGTTATCACGACAGTAACATGCAGGATTTGACCTGCAGTCTTACTAAATTTAACCTCTCTAAATAGGTACACTGTCTTCAATGAAACTATTCCAGCATACACTTACTGTGCGCTTGAGCTGAGTTATCCGAGAAGGAATCTAGATTAAAAGCCATGAATAGGGGAGTTGATTCTTTTAGCCTGCTCCCCTGCCCAAATGTCTTTTTAATTAGAGTAACAGAAGAGGCAGCACGAAGAGTTACTTACGTGCAGTGGGTATATGCAGTTGTAACCCCATTCCACTGCTGCTGCTGCTGCTGCCCATGGTTGTTCTGGACGCAGGGAGCCCCAGAGCCACTCCTGCCCTGCTCCAGCTGCAAGCTGACGGGAACAGCTATGCCAGGTGTTGTGGCAGCAGTGGGCAGGTTTCCTCTTCCTTTTCCTGCACCTGCTGCTTTCCCCCCAACATGATTCCTCCTGGCCAGGAACAGGCACTGGAAGGAAGAACCTACCATGCTTCTATCCCCAGCTACGTATGGCACCCACACAACTGCTCCTCACAGCTCCTGGCTGGAGTGGGGCAGGAGTGGCTCTGGAGCTCTCCCTGCCCCGGGTCAGTGGCAGTGGTGGCAGGCACCACTGCCAATTTGGCTAAGCACAGGCAGTCCTCGGACTTATGACACAATTGGTGCCTGAAAACTACGTCTTAAGGCAAAACATTGTAATTCGGAACTGATTTTTCCCACAGGAAACAATGTTATAAACGGGGGGTTGGTTACTGAACAAAGGCCCGATACCCTATTTTCACCAAAAATAATCCAGACTTTGGTACTCAATCAATCATAGATGAGTAATATAGCTACATGAATGTGTTTATGTTGTAAATAGTAATCATATTGATTTGGAAGGACTTCTTTGAGGCGACTTCGCTGGACTTTTCGAAGGGCTCTTGGCTGGAGTCTTCTCAGGAGTCTTGGCTGAAGTTTGTCAGCTTAAATAAAATGTCCAAGGAAGTTTGGACGGATGTTCTCCATGGTTATGGGCAATGCAGCAAACTTGTTCGCTGGCATGGTGTGGCATCGGATCGAGTGTTGTAAAGTCGAAACTGACGTCAGAAAGTTGAAACGGTGTCAATTTATAAATGTTGTAAGTGCAAAACGTTGTAACTCAAAACGTTGTAAGTTGCGGCCTACCTGTATAGACAGTCGAAAAGCCCAGGGCTGAATTGACTCAGTCTTCCCAGTTTATTCTAAGCTGTGTAGATTGAATGATAAGCAGACCTTTACTTTTGATTCCAGAAATGCAGCCACATGCCTGAAGTGGCCCAGGCCAGAAGCTGGGGGCACTGGAGCACCCCTCCCTACTTGGCTGGAACCAAGTAGGACAGCAGGCCAAGGCTAGACTGCCCACCCTGTGGGGAGGTGAAGGGGCTGTGGGGGAGCTGCAAAGCTGGGATGCTAGGGGACTGAGTTAACTTGAATCTGGAGGGGATCTAGGACACAAGTTTAATAAACCAATTTAACCAAAATCAGTTAAGTCTGATACTCCATCCATCCAGGTTTATCTTGACCTGGTTTTGTCCATTTTGAAAGTGGTGCATGTGAACTGAACTTTTGTTGTGTTACAGATTTAAACTGGTTTCTGACAACTTTTACCAGTTTATGTGTAATTTCTGTCCCTAGCCCCTGCGTGCCTGTTTCCCACTCAGTTCCCTGGTATCCTCTGTCAGCCCAGGGGTTCCAGCCACGCCTCACCCCCCTGTTCCCTTAAGGTCTGTGGGACAGTATGTCTTCTCCTTCATCTTTAGGAAATCCCAGATTAGTTCATGTTTATACAGCTCTGAGGGATGTGTTCATTCTTATTTCATTCGTTCACCCACGTTAGCTCAGTTGAAATGGGGCTAGCCATTTCAATGCAGCATTGGCATACTATTCAGTTGAGGACAGAATGTATTAGACTTTGTCAGGGAGTCATTAAAAAAGGAAGTTGTTGTTAGTCTTTCAGAATTCCACCTATCTTTGACACTTGTCTATATCAGGATTTTGATAAATTCCCAAACAATACACTGATCTATTAATTGCTGACTTGTGCCAAGATAGCTAATGTTAGGGGAAGAGGGCTTTAAATTCTGTCTGATATAACAGAAAATGGAGCAAGTAACTAAACCATTTCTCAGTGGGACGTGAGCAGTAAGGCTCTGGAGGTCGCTGTTCTGCAGGGGTGCTGGAGTCCAGCTGAGCATATCTGATTCCAATGACTGGGGCCTTCCCTAGCTCATGGTAAAGGAGCTATCAGGGAAGTCTGCTAAAAATGAATCCCATGCATTCTGCTGACATACCGTCTAAAAATAGATACTTTTGCATTTGCCTCCCCAAACAAGCCAGGTTTTATTTTCAGTTAAAAAAGAACAGCTGTAGAAGCCCCAGCCTTAGGGAGCTTTTGCTGTACAGACTGGATGCAAGGTTGCACATGTAGTCTAATGAGCTATATTGACCAATCTACAGATTTCCACCGATGGGCTGAGTTTTTCAGCATTGATTCAAGAGATTTGGCTGCCCAGTTTCCAGTACTTTTTAATGCCTTTAGGCAGCTTTGTAAAGCTTAGGCATACATCTGGATCCTTGCTAACACAATTATTATTACTATGTTGTGTGGTGGTACCTGGATGCATAGCAGAGCAGCTCTGTGCCTGGTGCAGTGCTGACTCTTGACATGCCAAGTGTGGTGGCACAGTCAGTAGGGCTGTGCAAAGCTTCGGTCCCTAATTTGATTTGGCGGAGATTTGGCCCAGTTTGGTGGTCTAATCTCTGAATCCAAATCTAATCAGAGGACCCTTTTAATCTCTTCAAATTGAATCAGAACCCTCCAAATCAGTTCAGAGAGATTCGGAAATATTCAGAGATTCAGGCATATAGCAACTTTAAATGTTTTTTTTACATACCTCTAGGTAGCAGGCAGCTCATGAGTGCTGCGATGCTGGGGTGCATGAAGTGTCCCACAGAAGTGGCGGGGTGGTCCCCAGCGTGCTCGGCAGCAGATCCAGAAGTGGACCAGAAGCACATACGGTCCACTTCTGGGTCCACCGGGAAGCATGCCGGGGGCTCCCCTGCACCTCCCTGGGTCTGGGGAGGGCACCTGGGGTCCCCCTGCGGCTGATCGCTAAGCTGGGGAGGCACACTCCATGGCAGAGCCGGAAGTGGACTGGAAATACTTCCGGTCCAATTCTGGGTTCACTGCTGAGCATGTGGATGACACCCTTCCACACCCCTGTGGGAAGTTTCATGTGCTCCAGCATCGCAGCGATCACGAGCTGTGCTGGTACCTCATGGTATATAGAAAAAACAGTTAAAGCTGTGCCTATGTCCAAATTGCTGATTCACCGAATCAGCATCAAATCTTCAGATTTGGATTCGGCCAAATCGAATCGGGGACAGTGATCCGAATCAACGACTCAAATCACTGTCCCTGATTCAGGCCGAATTTGAATCCAGATAGAATAGGCCTGCTTCCCACGCCCCTAACAATCAGCTACCACCGGGGCAGAGGTGGTTTTTTGCCTTCCCACAAAGGTGGCGCCTGGGGCTGCTTCCCTGGCCCCAACCCTTAGTTATGCTACTGGTGGTACTGCCCAGGAACTCTCCTCCTTAGCTAGGACCCGCATTAGTTGCCGAACAAGCACAGGGCAGAGAGATCTTAGTTTGTCAAAAACCTGTTCTAACTATTTGGAAATGGTAATGCTCACTGCCAACACAAACCAAGCCTCTTTCAGGGTTTCTGCATGACAGCAGCTGCTCAGAGCCTATCCTTTTTCTACAGATGTTGATGGGAGTTTTGCTGTTGACTTCCAAATGATCAGACTTCTAGCAGGATCAGGCCCTTTTGTGTAGAGCCATTTGGTCCATCAACAGCAGAGTGAACATACGGTATATTGAATGCTTATATTATTGAACTGTTAGCTGTAATTTTATATGGCATGTAATCTTGTCGGGAAGCAAGGGAGGTTGTAGGATAACTTGTAATCTAATCTTTTCTGTCTGTAAAAGAAAAGTTGCTTTTGTTATAACTTGTGCCTGCTGCTGAAGGCTGGGGAGTCAGAGCTGGGGAAGCTTTTCTTTCCTTATGGGGGCACATCCTTTGCTCTGCACTCTGAATGTCAAAGCTGCCCCCATCAATTGCTGTACCAAGGCTAATCGAATCAGAGCTGCTTCTGATTTCTGACCAGGTGTGACCAGCCCCCTAACCCCATCTCTCACTCTGTGGAATTAAAACTCAACGTTGAATCTCTGAGGGCAGTCTCTTTCTGACTTGTTTGTTAATCATGGTCCCTCAAGTGCTGGAACTGAGCAAGGTTTGTCCAAAGGGCACTGTCCAGGAGATGCGATGCATCTTGTAGTTTGTGAGGGGAGGGGAACAGATTCTTTCATTTCCTTTTCCTTTTCTGCCATAGATCTTGGGTAATATGGAAATGCCCAGATGTAAAGAGAAACCAGATTTGTTTCTGCTGGGATGCTGCATTCCTGGGTGTGTCTGTCTGTTAAATCCTGGGTTAAATCCTGCACCACAGCCGAATGGAAGTGATTTTCCTAGTGCCCTTCTACAACTGCTTGTCTTCAGTTCTGCAGTGTTGTCCCTCTTGCCACCCCTCTGTGGGCCCCTTTCCTTTACTATGGTAATAGTGACATTCAGCGGGAAAGGCTAGAAGCAAACATCAGAAATCCCAGGCACAGTGCTGGTGATTAATTCCATTTGTCTGTTTGTTTTTAAACCCATCTAGGCTACTTGCTGGCAAATTTCTGCAGCCCCTTCAAAATGCTGGACCAGGAAAATTCATGTAGACAGCTTGGATGACACCCTGGAAAGCATGGCAAAGGTTTTGCTGTGAGGAGGGATCTCTGCTCAGCTCTTTTATTGCCAAAGGATATTTACCTGGCACTGTAACAGCATCTGCTAGAAGGAGACCCCTTCTTTCCTGTTTGTATATGGCAAAGTTTCTTGCAGAGCTCCTGGGCTGTACATTGCCGGACAAGGGCACCCCTCCCATGTTTGAGGTAGGTGCTGGCATGTGCTGTTTGATCTTTTGCTCCAACTGGGCTTGCAGGTTTTGGACTGTCTCCTGAGGATGCTGCAGCTTTGATCATGGCTTGTGTTTGTTATATATTGGCAAGTACCACCCAGGAGGTGGGGAGCTGGGTGTAGGGCAGGAATCGTGGAGTTTGCCTGTCCTTCTCTGTGTTGTGGTAAGCCTCAGTGGGTTTGCTTCCCAGCTGACAGATTAGCGTATTAATTGCTAATGAGTTGGAGTTTGAGTGCATGCTATTGACACTTGCCACTTGTGCAAAAACTGTCTGGTTCTCTTATGAACATTTTCCTCTTCTCTAGTTACTTGTATCTCATAAGAGAAGGAAAACCAGGTGAGTTAACCAGCTACAATCTAGGAAGGGGCATGTAGTTTGAAGGAAACGTTTACAAAATATATTGATATTATCAAGAAGAAAAATAAGGATCACATTGCTTTGGAGTGAAGTCATACAAATCATAATGCAGATTAGAAAGGACAAGGACATATTTTGGGAGACAAAATATGCTGTCTCAAGGAGGAGACAAACCTCTCTGCACTCTCTACACAACTGTTTGTTTTTTCACTGGCCTGGGGACTGGTTTTGATTTTTGTTTAAGCACTGATTCTCAGTCTCTGTGCTACAGCAGCCTGTTGGAGACCCGCTAAATCCTTTTAAGGGTGCCACTCAATATTAGTATGATTAGGTCTGCAAACACCTCCACACAATTCACAAGATGAACCCAGAAGTTTCAAATAGGAATCCGTACCATCAAAATCATTCTGACCTGTTGTGTTTTTTCCTGAGTTCTTTGCAAGAGAATAATTGCTTTCTTATTCTTGTGTAGTAAAACAAAACAAACAAGCGAAAAATAAGAGCTGGCGTTTTCCCAAGGGGTGTCTTGTGTCTAAAAAGTTCAAGAACCACTGAGCTCAAGTGTTTTTTCGGGTGTAGAATATCTCCATTCAGCTCCCACTTTACACCTCCTCATTCTGTCCCCTAGATAATACAGAAAAGTCTGTTCTGTTTTCTAGTTTCGTATAATCTGAGTAAACAGACCAGGTGGAGATGTAAATTGGAAAGGTTGTCAAAATGCCCTGGTTGCAAGGTGAGAAAATGTTCAGGAGTAGATTACAAAATTCTTTGTGTATCTTGTTACTTGAAATTACACATTAATTCTTTGCAGGCCCTCCCAGTGAATAGCTCCTAAATATTAGATATGTGGATTTCAAAATTTGTGCTGTGTTAATGAGCTTCTCACACTCTGCTTTCTGTGCTGTGATTGGATGACTGATGTAAGCAACCATCAGGAAGCAGATTTCAAATATTATAATGTCACTTACAATCTGAGATTTGCTTTCAGCAGATATTTCAAATCTGAAGTGAGCTTATTGCATGGCACAGAGTGCTTGCTGAACGGATCTGTAGAATAGGAATCGCCAGTCAAATTAAGTTTTTGAACTAAGAAAAAAACCGGCTTTTCACTTTGTTTCAGGTAGGAAGTTGTACATTGTAAATCATTTTCCTCTCTCCTCATGAGAAGAAGTTGAGCATTTTTTGCTACGAGAAAATACACAATAAATTGTCTTCCAAGAATTTCAGTTCCTTAACTGTATGGTTTGGAAACTGCTTGGGAATGGAAGATTACATTCCTCCTTCTTAGTGGGATGTGTTTAATAAGTGAATAAGGAGTTCGAGATTTTTGCAATGTTACTAAATGAAAACTAGTCTGAATGATTTTTGAGCTCTCATTTCCACAAGAACAACAAAACAAGAGAAAGTTTTGCTATTTCTGATTTGCTGAACATAGATGTAGGATTACTTTGGGCCTACTCTCAAAGAGATGAGGTAGGTTTTCCATAGTGGGATCAGAAGTTTCTTTTGTGGCCTTGTTCCTACCGTAGGGGTTCCCAAGGTGAATATTTACACCCAAGGTTTCACTGAAGCCAGCAGGACTCTGAACAGGCATAAGGCTCTGTCTGCATGGATTTCTTTGTAGCATTAGGGCCTCTGGATGCTTGTCCCTCAGCCTTATAAGGAACCTTTTTATGTTAATAACAAATGAGCCTCAATCTTTTATTCTTCTATTGGGGAAGCTACACCCTCTTCTCTGTTCAGTTCAGTGGAAGTTGCGAATGCTTTTTGTGCATAAGGTGCAAGGGGCATACACTTATCCTATGCAATGCCTTCAGTATGGTGTGGTCAAGAATTCCATAGTCAGTTACTGTTTAAGCATCCCAGCTGCATTCACAGAGGTCAATAAAGCCAGTAAAGAAAAACAGATGGCATTCAATATGAGGATGTTCAGAACTTGCCAGAACTGTACTAACACTTCTCCAGTTGATATCCATAGTAAAACTGAAAATCCCACCCGCAGGCTGCATCAACACAAGTCATTGACTGTGCAGTTGTTACTGTGCAGTCGTTTAGTACTTGCATATCCAAGTACTAAATGACTGCACAGTAACCAGCGTTACTGCACAGTAGCATCCCTGCCCAGATTCCTGTTGATGTTGACTGCACAGTAGCTCGTTACTGCTATGCAATAGGATTGCATCACAGTTTGTGCTACATGATGCTACTGCGTAGTACTAACAAGTTACTGCACAGTGAGTACCTTGTGTAGATGCAACCGCAGACTATTAAAAAGAGAAGTAGGTCCAAGAAGCTGCCCTGATATTACAGAGCTCTATATACTGCTGTTAATCGCAGAGTAGCACAATGATGGGCAGACAGATGGCGCTTGGTACAGCAGCCACAGCCTGGGTACAGGAGCAGAAGTTCACTGGTGTGAAGGGAGATGTTGCCTCCTTGTTTTCCTGCTAAAATCTGTATTTGAATAGCTGCTTGACACATGCTGGAGCTATTAAAAAATGGAGGCGATATCCTTCTGCAGCAGTGGACATCTGGCTGCTGCTCCTGTACCATGCTCCACTTGTCTGCCCATCAGCACTTGTCCACAGCAGATCAGATTTTAGTTGGAGCTAAAATCAGCCAGCTGCTCTGTCCATAAGAACCTGGCTCCCAAAGCAGAGTTTATACAATCAAATCAATATCTTGAAGCATTCAGTGCCCTGTGAAGAAAGGAGAGCTCTTTAGAAAAAGCTTCATTTCTTTTCTTTTTTTTTAAATTTTGTTTTTGTTTTTATTTTTAAGTTCAAATGTAATTTGCATAGCCATTTGAATATATATAAAAAACCATTATTTTCTTGCACTTGATATTCTTTGCTATACTCTCATAAAAGTTTGAGAAACCTCTTGGGTTCATCTCTTATTTTTAATTCTATATATGAATGTTTCCTTCTCAGATTGTCTAGCATGAATTATCATGCAGGGTTTATTAATATCTTATTATTGTTTAGAGCTAATGAAGCATGTTAGGCACTTTGTAGAGCTGATGTAACTGCTTTCACAAGCCCTGTTATCATTGTATCTGAGTGTTTCATCATCTTTACCACACTGAGCCTGACAGGGCCCCACAAGGTTATAGAAATGCCATTTTACAGACAGGGAACCAGGGCTCTGGCCATGTCTATATAGTAGACTTTTTGCTGGCACAGCTATGTCAGTCAGGAGCATAAAGAAACGTGATGCCTGGCTGATACAGTTGTGCTGGCAGGGGCCCGTAATTGCAGTTAGACTGGAAACAGATGTCACCTTTGTGCCACCATAACAATTTTAATGGTGGTACGAAGGCCAGGCAAACAGACATCCATGGCCCTTGTCCCTTGTCTGTGGCTTCTATTATAGGTGGCAATAATATGTACCACTGTTTTGCAGTGGATGTCTGTTTACTTTAAGGCGAGAGAACATAGTCAACTCTGAGCTGCCCACGCTCTCCAGTTGCCCTGGCCAGGTGCTCCTCAGGTTTCAGGGGCCTGATCCTGCACAGGACTTCCCATTACATGCAAGATCAGGCCCCTGAACCTCAGGAGCACCTGCCCAGGTTTCCCCATTAGTAGAGGCATGTCCTGAGTCTGACATGGGGTGCACCTCTGCAGATGGGGATATCCTGGGTTGCCCAGCTTTAGTCATGCCCAGGGATTCTCACTTGGGCTGCACCTCTGCAGATGTGGAAAACCTGGGGTTTTTCTGTTTGCAAAAACACCCCCTTAGTGTTGTGCCTCAGGATCTGAGGAGTGGTGGGGGCTCAACCCAGTAGGATAATGGGCAATGTCTGTTTCACCCACTGAAGCAGATCAGAGTCAGTCTACAGAGGGCACTGGTGCCAGTGCTGGGATTAGCAAGCTCTCTGTACAGAGCTTATTCCTCCAGCCCAGACTGCCTCCCATACTGTCCTGGTCTGTCGCCTGAAGTCATACTGACTGCTCAAAAAAATTGTAGGCTTAGCTTCTGGTAGTCAGCTTGGAAGAAGTTTGCGGAACCACTTGGACCAGCAACAGCAATGGACAGCGGATCTGAAATCCAAAAGTGAAGGAACCTGAAGTTTGCTTGTATAAAATCCAGAAGGCCCGACTGCCCAAGTGCAAGAATGGTGATAAACCTCCAGTCTAGTGGTCAGTTTTCACATTAAAGCGTGGAAAGTTACTATGTTATTTAACCAAAAGCTGAGATTTGCCCTCATAATTTCTGAACCCACACAATTGCTTATGATTGTAGATTTTGTGGGCGTTAAACTCTGAGCATATGCCTGCACCTACACCTCTCTGTAGCCATGTAGGCAAAGGTGATGCTGTCCATATGATAAATTGTGGACCCATGTAATAAGCTGTCTTGCCATGCACCTTTGACTTACTCACCTGCACTTTGCCCACTAATCCACCTTCCCTGACACATTCTTTCTTTTTTTCTCCATCGCCAATGTGATAGTCCCTGTCTTCCCTTATCACACTTAGACCTTCCTAAGACCGAAGGTAATCAAGGCTAGGAGCTGTATTTCTGACCCTTAGAGTGTATTGACTAGACACTACCATGAGAAGCAGAAAAGGAGGGAATTTGTAACTTTCCAGCTGGACTGGTGCTCATACAGCCTAAGAAGGGTGTGAGATAACAGATTTCAAAGCAATGGAACTTTTAGGTCGAAAAACTCCCTCTTTTCCGTCCTTTTTCATAACTCCTGGCGTACTGGGACTCATGATAACTAAAGCAACTGGATTGACAGGTGGAGGAACAGAATAAAAATGTCCTAAGAAAAGAACTTTAATATTTCATACCATTCCTTAAAGTGTGTTTTTTTTTTCTGGAACATATATCATGTAATAGAGATTACTTAATGGTTTGGAGTAAAGATGTGATTACCCTTAACTCACTTAAAGCTTTGCTACTTGTGAGTTATGTCTATCCGAACCTTGTGCTGATAAAACTATGTTCCTGGCCATTTTGTATTTCTTTGTCTAGCCACACTGTGTGTTTATAAGATTAACTTCTGTGTAGTTTTTGTTCAAGGCATATTAGTCTTGTTTTTGACCTTTTTAATACCTGCCTTTTCAGTATCTCTTATTTTATTTTAGAGCCATCTCTTGAATTTGTTAGTATCTGAGATGGTTTTCTTTGGAGCTATGAAATACTTTTAAGGCTTGTTCTTAGAAGACTATCATGCCTCACCCTGTTTCTTACAGAGCTGGGGTCTTTGACATTTTGTACTTATTTAAATTGGCTCTGGTTATGGGAGCAATTTTGCCTTCTGGTATGAAAGGGATGCTTGGGGCAGCCTAGGAAAAGAGTGAAGTGGAAAACAAGGTCATTCCTACAGGTACAAGTTTTCAGAGGTACAGTGAGCTCACCCAGTGTTTGAAGTTGAGTACACTGACCACAGTAGACTGGGGCCCAGAGAGGCGGGGGGCCAGGGGAAAGGAAGGGAAGTTTTATCTGCCCTGGCTCTCTGCACACTGAAGGCAGCTGCTACTGATGCTCTAGCAGTATCCGCTTGGGTAGCAGAATAACCGTGACACAGGCTGTCTGGGAGCTGCCTCTGGTGCCCCATTTGCTTTCCCCCACCACCTAAATGCTATTGGGTGCAACACTGCATCTGCTGTACTTGTCGTCTGCGCCCCAGATACACTGCTGGGTTTGGGGCTGTGCCTGCCTAGGTCCTATTCTGGTGCACCCTTGTAGACAGTGCCCCACTCACGCTCCTTATCTACTTATATACTGCACGTTTTGAAATAAATGAAGTCCTTGTCTACAAATGTTATGGACTTATGGATCTGCATGGTATAGTCTGTATAGTTCAGGAGAGTAAACTTCCCATATATTCTGTTTTCTTACATGCAGAAGGGGATTTGGTTTTGTGGAGACAGGTCATTGAGAATGAAGATCAAGGAAACCTGGTCTATGCATGGACTGATCAGCCAGCTTTGGATTGCATTTCATCTCACCGAGCCTGTTCTTGCCACAAGGTTGCTAAGCCTTACTCATAGGAAGGAGCTGATTTATTAGTCAGAGCCCTGCCTTGTGTCCTGTTTTACGCTTTGCCATTGACGGCAGCGTGATCAATATTTGTGACATACGTTGAGGCTAATGGGGAAATACTAGGTAAATTCTGAGAGGCATGGTGTCTGCAGACTTGTATTTTTTCATACTGATTATATCTGGATTACTCTGATAGAAACTCCAATGGCTGTATTTTGGATTGTTGGTGTTCATTGTTATGGTGCTTTGTTTGAAATTGATTTGTATTTTCATATCTTTCAAGTTGCTGTTCTCACAGCCCGCATTTGGGGAATGTGCCACTGAACCTAGATCTTAGAATTGCTTCTTTTCAACGAAGTCCTAATCCAAGAACTGATCCTGGTCATACTTTCTCTTGGGTTTTAGAAGTGGACTTTTTCATTTGTAAACTCGCATACTTCTTGATCACATAGGTTGGTGTCCTGTTGCTTTATACCTAACCAACCCTTCACCTGCTGCTAAACAGGCCCCATGCTAAAGTTTCATGGTGGGAAAGGAGGGGGGTTCTTTTTGTTCAATGGCCTGTGAATGGATAAGGTCCTGATCCCATAAATTGGGTTGTCAGAGATGCGTTCCAGCCCACAAAACCATTCCAGTATTCTGTTTGTTCCGTTTTGGGCTGCACTGTCCAATAAGTAAACTGAAGCTACCTTTAAGAGTGATTAAAGCAGGGGCAAGTGATTAAGGAACTGGACCAGAAGTCAAAAGAACTCCAGTTTCAATTTCCAGCTCAGGCTTCTTTTCTGACCTTGAGCATCAAATTTGATCTCTGTCTCCTAGGTTCCCCAACTTGAAAAGGGGGGTACTAAAATTTAAAATCACAGTGGTAAAGTATAAAAAGGTAAGATGCAGGTGAGGGGGCTTGGAAATAGCAAAACAAATTTGGTGGCATTTGCTGAAGAATTCAAGTTTATAACCATAATGTGAAGAATGGACCCAGTGCTACTGGTAGGACCCACCAGGTTATTTAGGGCTTTGTTACGTGTTATACTTGACACGTTAACTGCACTTGCAGCACAAGCACCCGTGCGTTCAAGCAGCAAGTGCAATTGTATTGTAGCAAAGGTATGACTTTTTGTAGGAGGAGTTTCTCCAGATTGTATTAAGTAGTATGTGCTTTGCTATGTCTGACTGCTCCAAGGAGATAATACAGGCTCCTTGTGGTCCTGGGCCTGACCGTTTCAACCAGCCCCAGTGTAGTGCCTGTTGGTCCCAGCCCTGGCATCGCACTGGCATCTTCAACTGGCTCTCATGCAGTCCCGGTGCTTGGACTGACAACTAGCTGATTGTCTGGACCCAGCCCCCATGCTGCACCAGTCTTTGACTGTTGATCCCAGCCCCAACACCACATCACAGCTCGTTTAAGACCCTCGCCCTCAATGTTTGCAGCTTTTAAAAATCACGTTTGCGCTGATTAGAGTAGGGATGGACACAGGCATGGGCGAGCTGTATGGGTGTCCGGGGCCTGGGAATGGTAATACTTTAATTATTATTGTCCTTATCTCTGGCAAAGAAGGGCCTGATACTAAAAGTTTGCCTGGGGCTGCCAGGAGTCAAGGTACGATGCTGGAGCAGACCCAGTTCAAGCCAATCAATGAGATGGATGGAGGTCATGTTAGAGATCACAGTAAGCATTGCTGTACGACTGTGTAGAACACAGTCTCGCTTTTAACACAGCATGGTAATACTTACTGCAATCTAAATAACATGCTCTAAGGTGAACTCCATGGTGAAAGAGTAAGGACCACAGACTCAACGTCTGTCCGAGCTTCCCCTGACTGGCACATGCTGGGGCCAGGACCAGAAGGGTCCAAAGGCCGGGGGCCCACTGCGAGGAACGCCCAAGAGCTGAAGGCCGGGGTCTGGGCTGGCCTGGAGGTGGGCCAGGGCTAGTGAGCCGAAGGTCCTGGTCGGGGATCACACCCGAAGGGGGATCAGTACAGGGAGCTACGGTGCCTGGTATGGTGGCGGAAGAGACCGCCTAAGGGGAGGACTCCAGGTGGGGTTCAGGTAGTGGGATTCTGGGGCCGGTGATAGTGGGAACATCATGATTCCACCTGCGAGGCTTGGGCTGCAGTGTTGGGGAGGAAATGAGCCACAGATAGCGTCCCCTGACATTGGGGCAGAAATGGGCAGCCTCCTGCTTATTAACATATAAATTAATTAATTAACAACAAGGTGTGGTGGGCAAGAATGCGGGCAGTTAGCCCAGGAACCCAGGGCGGGCCACGGCGAGATTGGCCCCGAGCAGGTCCCCTGCTACAGGGGCATTTGGCTATGGGACTGCCCCACTAAGAGCTTTAAAAGTTCCCAGAAGAGAAAGCAAGGGGAAGGATGAAATGAGATGGAAGGGAACAGCTTGCTGCAAGGAGAAGCTAGGCTGCTTTGCTGGGGCCAGATCAGAAAGGGCAGAGCCAGACTTGGGTGTGGGGGGCATGGGTAAGTACCCAGGCATCACGGTCATGAGGGCACCTGCCCCCCTCCTGCCCCTCTGCTTGTGCCAGGTGGGAACAGTCAGGGGACTTCAGTGACAACTAATCCCGGTGGCTGTGTAGCACGTCCCCCCATGCCCCGGCTGCACCCAGAGCTTACTGGAGCTGGGGGTTGGGGCAGCAGGATAGAAAGCCCTTAGTGGCAGTGGTGGGTGCTGACAGGCTGGGAAGAGGATGCTGAGGGCCAGGCCAAGGGTGCCCAGCGAGAAGGTGGCATGGCACCTCATGCCACCTGAGCTGCACCCCCTTAGGCACCGCCACCGCTGCTGAGGGTGTGAGCAGCGCTGGGTGGCAGTGCCCTGCTGCTAGGGCAGGCCTTCCTGTGTGGGCAGCCCTGCCTGCTGCCCGCCCTCGCCCTTCGTGATGGCCGGTGTCAAGCCACCGCTGCCCAGCAGTAGGCCAGCACTTCAGGTGAGTGGATATGTGGCGCCCCATAATAGCCTATGGGGTCCCCTATCACCTGCAGCTGCTGGGGCACATGTACCCCTCATACATGCACCCTCCACCCCCATTCATCTATACACCCACCCCCTCACTCCTCCCTTCCTTCACGCACCCCCATGCACAGACCCCATACACAGTGCCAGTGACCTGGAGGGGGTTCTGGGAGGAGGACCAGGGGTGGGGAGGAGGAAGGTGCTGGTGGAGGTGCCAAAATACAAGCTCACTCAAGGCACCATTTGCCCTAAGGCTGGCTCTGAGAGAGGGGGTCTTCTAATATTCTGGAGAGGTGTGAGGGTTGTGTTTTGTTTATGGGTTTCCTGCACTGTGCTTTGGAGAGCTGGGTGAGGGGCTCATAAGGGAGCGAGTTCTTCTCCAGAGGCCAGCAGGAGAAATGACCCACTTGCACAACTATGTAAAGGGGCACCTTCTAGGAAAAGGATGACGGAGACTTTTATAAATCAAGGATCCTGATTTTCTCTGATAAAACCCCCCAAATCCATGATTAAAATGAAAGGCCCCTCAGTCCTCCCACACAGCCCCCTGACCCTGCTCATGCCCCTTACTCTGCACCTCCCCGCAGCCCCCTGAGCCCCGTTGGTGCCCCTGACCCCCCTCCCACAGCCTCCTGCCCTAGCCATATTGGAGGGGGCCCCCGGCTGCCAGGGTTATGGAGCCGGGGACCATGTTCACAGCCCCCTGCCCATGGCAGGAGGCAGCGACTGCTGCAGCAGAGCAGAGCCTGGCGCCCCTGCTGCTGCCTATTGCCTGCCAGCTGTGGGCTCAGGTGGGGGAAGTCGGCTCCCTACCTCTGCACGCGCTGCCAGGGGTCATGGGGGGAGGGGACGGGGACATGCCTCCCAGATCTGTGCATGCATTGGGGGTGGGCACAGGATCCCTGCCCTGCTGCCTGTCCCCTGGGGCCTCTGAAGCCCCGTGGGTGTGACCCGGTGCGGGGCCATGCGGGATCTCCTTGCTGCTGCGAGCTCTGCACTGCCCTGGTGATGCGACTCCTGAGTGCATGGCAAGCAGCAGGGGTAGCAGTGCGGGGTTGTGCTCTTCACTGCTGCTGCACGTGGAGGACTACAGGGCAGGGAGCCCAAGCCCGCAGCGGGCAACTCTGCTTGACCCTGCCCTGCACATAGATCCAGGGGGCACATGCACCCCATGTTTCCCAGGAGTGCACGCAGTGGTGGGGAGGCAGCTCTACCCCGGATGAGCCACGTGCGGCCCCATCCTGCTCCCTGCCAGGGCCTTGCAGCCAAGCATTGTGACCCTGGGCCCCAAACCTCATGCACCAGCCCCAGCTCTGCCCAACTCCCTCCCTCCCTATGGGGGCCTCCATCCCCACTCCCTCCCACTTACCTACAGGAGTTGCTCTCCAGGCTGTTTGGTTTCCATGTGCATATATACATTTACATGGCACCCCCTGCCTGACTGCCTTCTTCCCACTCCCTCCCTGCCCTTTGAAGGCTGGAACTGCTAGCCTGCAGAGAGCTCTTTGCAAAACTGCAAGATCTGCAGGTTTATCTGTTAAAAGGAGATCTGCATTTTCCTTCAGTAAAGAGGGAAATCCGTGTTTTCTCCATTTTTTCCATGGGAAATGGAAAACCTGGATCTCTATTTATAATGCACCCTAGCAAAGCGGCTGCTGTGTCTGTTCTTGCTTAAGCAGAGGTTGATCTAACTAGGCACCTGAGTTGGCATACAGTGATGATAAAGATGTAATGTAAGTTTTCCCTTTCCACATATGAGCACTGAAGCTGGATTTGTAATTGGGATTCTATCAAAAGCCTCTATCAAAAATTGCTTGGGGGTGGGGGGGTGAAAAACTGATACCCCCGCTCAATTCATAGGTTATAGATACCACACAGCTTCCACAGCAAAGCAGACTGGGTTGTCACCTTCCTACTTGTTGGAGAAGGGGCTACAAATCAGGGCTCATCAGTCAGTTCCACTCTTATCTGCACAGAACAAGAATGCCTTGAAAAAGTCATTTTTCCTCTGTGCTTGCAGCTTGTCCATCTGTCAACGCAGCTAATAATATGGATCCTACCCCCCTTATTTATAATACTGTGGTGCTTTGGAAACCTAAGAACAGGCCAGGATCTCTTTGTGTTGCTTGCTGGGCAAATTGAACAAAAAGGCGATGCTTGCCCTGAGGTGTGAATGGTTTTGAGCTGCTAGAATATGACGCAGCTGCTAGGGAAGGACAATGGTAGTAACTACAGAAAAAGCTTTGCAGGGTTAGGTTCCTCCTGCCCTTTGAAGGTAGTGTTTGTAAGTCAGTTGTGGGGTGTACAGAGCAGCAGCAAACAGTGCGTGGGACTGCCGAGTTGCTTCAGATGTTTGCTGCAGCTTCTGTTTCAGAGGATACCACTTCTCCCATCAGCTGTGTGGAGCTGCTGATAAACTCTGGCTTCCTGGAGAAGCAATGCCCTTTGAAGCAAAAGCTACAAGAAACTGCTGAGTGGCTTGTCCTTTATTTGACAACTAGCTGCAAGTTAAGTGGTTTGCAAAACACCCAGGCAGAATGACCTGGTTTTGAGTGGATGATGTTGAGTGGACTAGACAGCTTCTGTGGGTGAAAGGCCACACCACATCCAGTGAAAGCCACCGTGGGATTTGCATAGCATCCTGTCCATGCTGAATTCATGAAACTTAAAGCCTCAGCCCTTGGAGTTATGTGATTACCTGCACAAGCTCAGCTTCGTCTACAAGCAAATAGAAAGCGTTTGTTTGGCCTTCTGGCTTCTGCCCATTATGTTTTGTGTCTTCAAAATCTGAAATTTATTCATTAAAAAAAATGCATTTTTTTGCACTGACTCAAGACTTCTGAATGCTTTAGTCCAGGGGTTTTGAACCTTTTTTTAGTAAGTGTACTCCTGGCGGCCAAACACGGGGTGGGGATGGGGGTGTGGTGCGCAGCCGACCCAGAGCGAGGGTTGGGGGGAGCGTGGCACATGGCTGGACATGGAGTGGCAATAGCACGGGGTCACGGATGGCGGTGGCGGCACAGAGGAGCACCGCTGCCCCTGCCCCACCCCAGCCCTGCTCCTGCGAGGTGGTGGTGCTGGGTGGCAGGTGGCGGTGCTCTGCCCCTGCCTGCCTGGACCCTCAACAGCCTTCCCAAGTCCCGCGACAGGCTGGTGTATCCCCAGGTGACATCCCCTGCTTTAGTTGAACAATGTTGTTCTGGTTTGCAAGTGACCTAAATAGGGAGTTCTAACTGAAGGAAAAGGAGAATGTATTAAAAGAAAATGCTAGTCATGTAACAGCTAGGATTTATTGATATTGTACCTTTCTTCCATAACCTGAAGCCAAAGGCCTCTGAGGAAATCTGACTAATTAAAACTAAGGATAACATTACACAGCTCAGTAGTGCTTGATTAATGCTCAGCCTCAATCATTTGAGATTTAATGAAGGATCCATTAATCCTGGTGTGTGTGTGTGTGCATGTGTACACCCCTGCAGGATTAATGGATCCTTCACTAAATCTCAAATGATTGAGGCTGCATGCACATGCACACGCATGCACACACACGCACCCTGTCACTTTCATAACAAAATATGCCTGAGAGGCCTGACCCTTGGTTCCACCAAAGTCAGCTGTAAAAATTATTTTGACGTCAGTGGGAGTAAGGTAAGATCTTGATATGATAAATGTGGTTATTGCTATCTGTACAGTGGCACTTTCTGGTTGTTTCAAAATTGGCAGAATCTTATTATATTTATGAATGGGCTGAAATAAAAATCCTGGGCACTGTTTGGTGACCGTACGTAGGAAATGCAGTTCCAGTGACTCAGGCACTAGCCTGGGACTCTGAGAACTGCGTTTGATGCCCTGTTTCATCAAGCGATTTCCTGTATGACCTTCGGCAGCTCACTTCTTCCCTCTGTGCCTCAGTCTGTAAATAGATCATCCTTCTCTGTCACAAGTGCTGTGAGGACTAATACATTACAGATAGGAGGTGCACAGATATTGTGGCAGTGGAGGTTACAGAAGTACCCAGAAAGACATGCAGGGTGTGGAGAGACATAATACTCGAACCAGTCCAAGAATGTCACTACTTGGGAACCAGTTCACAGTTGCCCCAAGGTAGACGCGTCCACACGTGCACTGCAAAGGGTTCTGAGCAGAACCCTCACCTTTCAGGTATTGTGTTGCTGCCAAAATGCCATCGGGGGTGGCAGAGCACCCAGACCATCGTGCCTTCCAGGGCTCAGTGCCCGGAGTTCCTCCAGGATTCCCCTGGAAGGGGGAAGAAGACATGGATGTGGGCAGGGGGGGGGAGTAGAGGAGTTGCCAGGTGAGAGAGGACTGGGAGGCCGCCTGCTTATGGTTCCCAGGGGAACAGTTCCTTCCAGTACTGGGGCAAGGAAGTTTGGCACATGGGACAAAGCCCACAGCAGCCCCTTGCCTTCGCCGTGCACATAGATCGATGGGTAACGTGCCCCCCCATGCTTGGGGTGCCAGTGCCAGTGCCGCAAAGTGCGATGTGTTCAATTTTACAGTGTTTAGCAGCAGGGAAGGTACACATTTTTCTATTGCTTTCACAGTTCCCATCCTTCCTTGCCTGGGCATGTATGCAGCAGTGGGAGCCACCCTCCCCCCACCCTACATCCCCCCCAAATGAGCCGCTTGCTCACAGCTCTGGTTCATGCCCCAGCCCAGCTGGGCGGTGTCTGTTGGCGTCCCCTCGCCTTGGCGCCCTGTGGTTGTCTCGCGCGCCTCTTCTCCCACTTGCTACAGCACTGCATCCTTCCCCCAAGAGCAACCTGGCTTTTCCAACCCCTGCCCTGGAAAGGTACCTTCCTGCCCTGGAAAACCAATTTCACTTCCCTGTTAGTGATCTTGGGGTGGGGTCCCATGCTCAGTTGTGGGGTGGGTTGTGGGGGTTGCCAGGTGTTTCTTGCTCCCTACTTCTGGGCTGCCACTGCTGCTCCACCCAACCCGTAGCCCAGGCTTCAGTTTTCTTGCCTGCCTCGCCTGCCCAGCCCACGCCTATACTTGCCAGCTCGCTACCCAACTCTTCATGGTTGTTAGACGGGGTGGGCAGGTACGTGTGTGCATGCATGTATGTGTGTTTTGGGGGAGGAGGTTCTGGGGGGGTCTATGCTTCTTCTTTCTGGGGGCTGGTTGCTTTGGGACTTCCCACAGTCTCTGCCTCACTGCAGCTTGAATAGGACTTTCCCTAGAAAGCCCCTCAAGTAACTTCCACTGCCAGCAATTGTATGTGCAGGACAGACCCTGCGGGATAGGGCACAGATGGCAAGGAGCGATTCGCAGGCTGAGTTCAGAACGGACAGCCGTTCTAAGTGCCTGTTGTGCAGTGACTCTGTCTCCTCTTCCATGACACCCAGCAGGTTTCAGGAGTTTGTTACAGGTGTGACCATCCACTTACCACAAGCAGGGGGGCCATAACCCCTCTCACTCCCTCCAAAAACTACACAAGCCTGGGACCCCCACCCAGGGTCCCCAGCAGGGTAATAACACTAACACAGAGGCTTTCTGTTTCCCCCCAGCCCCGCAGACAATGGCACCTGCAGGCAAGAGATCTTTGGGCACGAGTGCTCCGTTTACATCCTGGAGTATAACCCCGCCGTCCTGCGTGGGTTTGGTTGTGTGAGAAGCAGTGCAGGCTGGGATGCCTGGAGACCTGACCAGACACTAAGCACAGAATGCTCTGCCTCTCCACGTAACACCGAACCGGCTCAAGGAGGACTGGCTCAGAATAGTGATGGATCTCCCTGGTGTGCTTTGAAACTTTCCAGGAAGTTTACAGTGGTCTAATGTGGTGTCTACGTCTAGGCTCTTGGTGGCCCTGTGGATATCCTCGTTCACATCCTAATTAGAATGCTCCAGCATTGCCTCATTGTCGCGTATATTAAGCCACTGCACATTTCAAAATGGCCACAGGGGCGTTTTAGCTAAACCTTGTTGAATGAGTGTAGATAAAGCATCCTGCAGGCATTTTGCAATGTGCAGGGGCTTAATACATGTGGCGGTGAGCTGTTTTTAATTAAAGTGGGTGTCCAGGAACTGCTCTAATTAATGTGCCCTCCCACCCACCTTCCCCCCAACACCCTGAGCATGTATATCAGCACCCTTGGTATTGAGTGTATTTACAGTGCTCTAAGTGTTATGTCTGTGCACTCCCTCAGATGGGACTTCCTGTAGTGAGACCCAGATCCAAATACAGATGAGGCTGAAGAAAGTTCAGCTCTAGATCCCAATTCAAATTCTCTGACTCAGGTTCCTGTCTCTGCAGAGAACATCTTATTAAAATACCACCCCCTTATTCCAGGTGTGACATTTGTTCATCTCTGTGAGGAACCCATAGAAGGCTAATTACGATTGACTTACCGCAGAAACGCAAGGTTTGCCGCAGTGTTGCTTGAAGGAATTATTCTTAAAATATCTAGTAAAGAGTTTCTGCACTGGAAGTTTGACCCTCTTGGTGCCCCATCCCCTTCACTTTTCTGTAGGAGCATTGAAGGGTGCTTGAGGGGTTTGCTCGTGGTTTTAAGATGAGGTCTAGCACTGCAAATTCCTGGGAGAATACGTGGAGCATTTCTCTCGTTCTGCAGGCTAAGATTTAAATAACAAGCACCAGGGTGGTTATGTTGGGCAGGGGGAAAGCCTGAGGGCCAAAATCTCTGTGCTGTTGAACACAGGTTGTTGGGGAGGTAGGGAACTGCTGCTTTTTGGCTGGATTCTCAGCTGATGTAACATCTTCATATCTCTGCTGTCTATAAGGCTATAACTGCTTACACAGTTGAGGATCTGGCTCTTGGTATTCCCCCTAATGGGACAACTGGAGGGGATGATGAAGAGCCAAGGTCATGCCCTCCAAAGCCTGGGGAGGCGGTCTGGGGGTTTGACGGAAATGCCTGTGATACTCGTGGTTGAGGTTAAGGTCTGCGCTAGCTTGAAGGTCTGTGATTAACCCTTCGGGTGGGGCAGAATGCCAGGCTGCGTTAGCATCGGCTCACCGCTGCACGCGGCAGGTTGGTGCTGCAATGAGTTGTTTTAAGCATACGCCACCTGTGCCCTTGCACAGTGCCCCACTCAGCATATGAAAAACGTATTTCTCATTTCAAATGATAAAATGAGGCCAGAATATATTGTACTGTCGCACAGAGCCGCCGAATACTGACTTGGAAGTACAGTACTAATTTTAGGATGATTAGTAGGTTACAAAACAAATTTTACTTCATTTGCTTTGTAATGAAGCCAGTCAGACTAATTCTCTTTTTGTCTGCGCTGCTCTAGTCATGTTCCAGAGTGACTGAAATGATTTGATGCAGCTGTCTGTCACTGGCAGGCCAGTGCCGCAAAGTGCGATGTGTTCAATTTTACAGTGTTTAGCAGCAGGGAAGGTACGCATTTTTCTATTGCTTTCACAGTTCCCATCCTTCCTTCTATCCCGTGTAACTTTTCTCCTGGCCACGTCCTATGCTGATTTCATACTGCTGGCTGGGTTCTGGATCTAGCCATGGAGCACAGCGGAAATCCATGCTACTGCCTGTGTCCATGAGGCAGAAATAGAAATTCATTCCTTGAAAAAAGGGGCTTCCAGTGTCTTGCTGGTCTGTTTGGTAAGCAGTGGGCAGTGAGTGCCAAATGGAAACATAACTGTAACCATTGCACATGAGCTGCGGGCAGGCAAACAAAATACGACCTACTGTCCATCAGCCTGGTGCGGGCAATTATCCCTAAAGAGCTGGGATGGTAGAGCAGGCTGGGATGCTTTCTTATTCCAGCTCTAGTGTCTCCTGACCTGTTTTGCTGTTAATTGACTGCAGAATGAAGCAGAGATCAGTATGCAAACACAGAACCACTTTCATATGTCCTGTTTTAAAAATAGAGAGTGGAATTAAAATGTGCACAAATGCTAAATACCAAAGTACTGCTGCATCCAGACACCTCTTGTATGTGGTCTGTTGGAACCGTAAAGACAGTGGCAAAAAAGGTGCTTTTTTCCTTAGATGCTACCCCAAGCAGACATAAACTATCATACAGTAATTCCCACTTTTGGGTTGCTAGATATTGTAACGACTTCTGAAGTCATTGGGATTATTCATGCTTAAAGTTAAAGACTGTTTCTGTACTTAGAAGAGCTCCCATTGATGGTAGTGGGGTTTGCATCAGGCCTGTATCGCAGCCAACTGCTCTAATGTTTCATGCAAAAAAAATATTGGTGTTCCCTTTGTTAGATTACAGGGAGTTTTACTCGTAAGTAGTGACTAGTGCCTTTGTGGATCCTGGCCACACATAACAAAGATCATCTAGATCCTTCCTGAAGCTGCTGAGGATTATACTAAGTGTTTATTCAAATTAGTGTAAAAAAGAAACATCCCCAAAGCCCAGAACCCTAGCCCATCATTAAGTACCGAACATGGCAAAGTGGAGAGAGGGGTGGATTAGATGGATATAAAGGCTTGTCCATGTCACAAATATTTTTTATTAGAACACACATCACTTTAAACTCTAGTTTAGTTCAGTTCCTCTCAAACCAAGCCAAGCTCCACCAGATGCTATTGGCAACAGACTTAAGGAAATTTCAACTTGAGGATATAGAAAACATACTGAGCAAAAAAGCTATGTCTCCTGTCAAATGTCCATCAAGACTTCTTTTGTCCCTAACTGTATGTCTTTGTCAGAGCATGATGAGAATAATTGAACCAAGCTGAAAAGTGTTTTTTGTGGTGGTGATGGTTTTATGCAGTGTTAATTACTTGTACATTGCATTTATTTTAATTAATATTTTTATATCATATCAGGCAAGTGGAGAGGTCCCAGTGAAATGTAATAGGGTTCTAAGAAAGTACTTTAAAACAGAGAAATCTCCTTTCTTTGCTTCTTGAGTCATTCCATAAAATGTTAGAGCAGGATTATGAGTTGACATTAAATACTGTAACGGTTAAAAAAATTACTGGAAGGTTATCATTCGCTGCTAAATTATATAGGATTTCTCCATAAAGGGCATGTCTACATGAGATGTTTACTGCACAGTAGACTAATTAGCTGTGCAGTAAACATGGCGAGTCTACATGTGTGCCCCTGTTAAGCTGGAGTAAATTAATTTACTCCACAGCAGGATTGTACTTGTAAATAAATACAAATACAATTCTGCTGTGGAGTAAAAGAGTCCGCAGCAATGCACATGTAGACACTGCCCTGGCTGGCTGGGGCATAAGGATGCTTCATGCCAGGGCTGCCTGCCAGCTGGCACCCTTGTGCCCCCACCAGCCCCTCCGCAGCATGCTGAAGCAGGGAGGAGTAGCTGCTGGCAGGCTGAGGCCCTGGGCCTCCTGCCAGCCAGGGCTGTTCCAACTCAGCTCAGTTTGTTGAAATCCCAGGCACACATGTAAATGTTTGCCCAGGACCTTGTCGCAGTGGAGTTTATTGTATCTCATGAGTATGCATGTGTAGATATGCCCAAAGAGATGCATTTAAAAAGTGGATTCTTAGGATATAATCCATTATGGAGGGAAGGAGGTGGTGGCAGGCTGATATCCTTTACTGTGGAATGCCATTGTTGGAAAGCAGGACAAGCCTGAGTTTATCCGTCTTGAGAACATGACGAATTTCTTTATAATGGCTTGTCCACAGCAACGACACCATGGCTCAGTTCGACTGAATCCTTTAAAGATCAGTCCACCAGTATTTCTTTTTGAGTGCAGCCTCATTTGGCTTAAAATGGAGGGACAAGAGAGAACTTTGGAGTCTTTTGTGACAGAACTGATATTTGTACATAAAGAGCATGGCTGCGATAAATGGCATGTTGATAGATATACGCCTTACATTTACTAATTTAATATCTGATCGTGATATTTATGGGAAGTATAGTGAGGAGTTGACTAAACCAAATAGTCATCACTGGAGTGGATTTATTCTTGGCTACATGTCTAATCGACTAATCTGTGGTGTTTCCAAATCCCCTTGAAATGTTAGACTCTAAATCAACAAAACCCTTTAATACTTGCTAAAATGTAAAATTAAGTATGTATGTAAGTACTTCAGTGCTCTACACAACATCTGTTAACCACATGACCAGCAAATGCTCATGCTTTTCGCTTCCCACAGCATTGTAACTCATGCATTTTGTCCACATGAACTGCCATTTGCTCATAGCAAAAAGTGAAACTGAGGAACTACATAGAAAGAAGGGATTGCTTTTATTTTTTTTTTCTTTTTTTAACCTACTGGTGAAGGCAAAGCACATACTAAATGATCACTTTCACTTTTTGTGCAAGACATCTGATTCCTGTCATCTGCCATGCCTTTTATTCAGTGAGCCTTCCTGTGGGGGGTAACTTTATTCTTTTTCTTACGATTTTAAATGGTGATACACCTGCCAGTGCACCTGAAGGTCTGAAGTTGTTCCAAGGAAGCATCTTTATTATGTCCTAATGATTCATATAATTTTTTCAAATAATTCATTGTCTTGCCTAACAATTGCAGACATCATTTTATTTTTATAGCACTCATTGCAGGCATCTTGCCCTGGTTATAGAATTATGGACTGTATAGTGCGCACACATGAAGTAACAGCACTTCTGGGGTGAAGCACACTAGCTCCTTAAAGGTGTAGCGTAGTGGTGCTGAGCTCATCTGGCCCTGTGACCTGGTTGAGTGGCCTAGAACCAGTCTGTGGGCCAAATCCAGTGCACAGGAGCCATCGCAATTAACACTGCCAGTGCTCTCCCACTGCCAAATTTCTGGATCCATGGGGGGTCCTGTGGTCTGTCTGACTTGGCTCCACAGGCTGGATTTGGCCCAAAGGTCATATTTTGGTCACACCTTGTGTAGTGCAATACTGCACTATTTTCTGAGAGAAGAAAGAGAGAATCCTGTAGTAATAGTAATAGCATTTCGTCTATTAACAGAAGATCATAAGTGTCACAACCCAAATCGAGTGAGTGTCCCTGACACAATAGACCACCCCTCCGTATGATAGGCATTGTTCTAAATTTGGTACGTTCTGCCTAATTAAGTATTCCTACTTGGCAAATTCTCATTGGCTATTCTAAAAGTATAAAAGTCTGCGCAGTTTCCGCCCAAATCGGAGCAGAGCACACTCTGACCACGTTGCGGGAAAGACCTCGCAGAGCTCTGAGCACGCTGCAAAGAGCTGTGAGCACGTGGCAGAGTGGCTTGGGCGGACTGATCACCCACCAACGGCTCCCCGTCAGCGACCTCTCGACGTACCCCTTCCCTGCGCGCTTTCGTCTGTACACCCGTTGCAGTAACCCGAACTGTAACTACGCAAGCGAGCCTACAACCTGCGTCGCGGCCACTAGCAGCGTAAGTAAAATCTATTTTAAAACCAATACGCTGTCCCGCCTCTCCATCGCCAGCCCGCTTGACGTCCGCTTAATTAAACACTGTCCCCCTTGGCCGGCTCTGACTGGTTGGCTGGCCAAGACAATAAGTGTACACAACACTTTTAAAAACAAAGTATAATTTATGCATTGAAGAATATGTTTACAAATATCTGTAATATATTTACAATTGGAGTAGTGATATTGATAAAAATGGGCTTTTTGAAACTTGGAGGACTTGATTCTGTAAGAGCTTGTACTTATTTTTTCTTCTAAACACTATTCTTGATGGCTTTGCAAATTTGATATTCTCCTGAGGATCCTAGATCAATCAAATTAGCAATAGCTTTTAGCGTATTTGGTGTTTGATGAGAGACAGACTTGGCTTGATATATCATCTCCAAACCAAACCCATTTGGCAGCACTATCTCCTATTGTGCTGTAATAGATTAAAATGCTTCCAAGAGAAGAATAGCACCTAACAAATCACCAATGCTATTGTCTTCAGTACTGGGACTTTTACTCTTGTTTTTTCTACATCTACCTGCTGACCAAGCCTAATTCTAAAATTGAATCCCTCCCCCTTCCCCCGCCAGGTCCCATGCTTCCAGGCACCAAGATGCCCGTCTCATGGACCGTGCTGTCTATGTCCTACTGGGCGACACAACACAGCCTCTTATGCTGCATGCACCTCTGTGATAGCTTTGTGGAGAGACCTGGCAACATCTACTTAGCCTGATGTGAAGGGGTGACTGGTGGTGATTCGGCCCAGGGGTTCTGAAAGGGTAAAAGCTGATTGGAGAACTTGGGATTCCATTTCCTCACCAATCAGGCCCCAGAGACTCACCCTCCATGTCCCCTGATTGGCCCCTCGGATCACCTGGAAGGGGATGAAAGGGTCATCAGGGGAGATGAGTGAGGGACCATGAGGAAGGAGTTGTAAAGAGTTGGCAAGAGCTGGGCCAGCGGGGCGGGAGCAGTTGCCCCAGAAGATCCTGAAGGAGGGGGACCCACAGGCAGCCCTTGGGCCCTCAGCCGCGTGGCCTGCGGCCGGCAGGAAGGGCTCCCCGCTGGGCTCCAGGGTCCCCTGTGAGAGGTCCCCAGCTCCAACGAGAAGTGAGCAGTGACCCGAGAGGTTCCCAGCTCTGCTTCCAGCTCCTCCAGCAAGAGGCCAGGAAGCCTGACGTGAGGCAGGGGTCGAGACCCCGCGCAGCTTGGAGCAGCACCAGTGCGTGTGGTGGAGTTTCTGTTTACCACGTGGGAGATCTGAGTTCAAGCCCTAGTTGGGTTGACGTGTGGCGAATGAAGTGATAAGGAGATTTTTTCTGTTGCAGTGGAAAGGGGTCATTGTGTTTTCCCTCTTTCCTCCTCCTCCAGGTACCTCGGCCCTATATTCCTTGTTATTTGACATTTTGTATTTTGTACATTTTATATTTTGCCAACCAGTATTGTTTGTTCTGCTGTTTGTGTTTTATATTTTGTTAAACCCATCTTTTCTCAACTGAATGAATATGTAAGTGCCTAACCTTTACTGAATCCCCTACACCCCCTGGTTTGTACATGTTATGTTCCCACTACTGTTCTCTCATTAAAAGGTATATGGTTAAGTCCTATCTGGTGATCTAGCTCTGCTCTATAGGGGAAGGAGGGTCCCTACACCTCCACAGTGCTTGTGCACCGGCTCTGATCCCTTCGACTGGAGAGGGGTGCATCTTGGAGTACCACCCGGGTCACGTTTACAAGGCACATTTTCAAAACTGCACACTCACTCCAACATAGGCCCTACTTCAGGGGCGGTTGGGGGGGCAGTCTTTACTGAAATTACTGGAAAGACTGCCAGCTGTGCTGCAACACATTGTTTAAACACGAAAACTCGAGAAATACATTCTAAGCATACATGCATGTTTACCCAGGCCGATTACTATGCGCAGAAGTCAGAGCTAAATCCAAGAGGAATTTTATACTCCCATCTTCTCTCCAGAGAGGCATGTGATACCAGTGAGGGGCTCATTGTGGTAAAGGAAACAGGCCAAACACCAGTCCACTGATTCTTGGCATGTGTTAGATAAATCTCCATGTTCAAAGCCAGTCTTTGCAACCTCTTGAATTAATTCTGAATGCATATCTCATAAAATATTATATATAATCCTTTCTGCTGCAATAGCTTTTTAATGTGAGAAAACATTAAGCTTTTGTGGTGGAACTGAACAAGGTCAGAATTTAATACAGCATAAATACAGAAAAGTCAACTTACTAAATGTGCCTTTTCTTTTTAGTAAATTGTTTGTATTAAAAATACTTATTTTCTCCCGCATATAAAAGGTAACTCTTTTGTAGACTCAAATTGTCTCTAGTGCACATTTTAAAAGGTTTGTAATGTGTTATTAGTATTGGATTAAAAATTATCTGAACATTAATTACATTGGACTCCTTCCAGTTCCGAACAATTGTATTATAAGAGCTCATTGAACAAGCAATCTCTGTCTATGGCACCATTAAAGATGCTTAAGTAGAATTGTGGCTGTGTTTGACTCCCAGCTGAATATGCTCAGCATCTCTTCTCTGAAAAAGTGAGGGAAACCAGGTGCAAGTCTTGAAAGCTGCTGCTTTAATTCTAGTAACTCAGTTACTAGTGGTTACCATAATTCTCCCCCTAAATTATGTCCTTGGTTAAACATTTCTGCTGAGCTAGCCAGTCGCATCCAGCAAATAGTAACACCCAGTTGTTCAATCACTGTTATTATGAGTTTATTTTAATAGTGTTAATACTTAAATGGGCTGCCTTTTGAGTTAGGGCTGTACAGTTGCACCAAGTAGTGCATGCTTCTGTGGTGACAACGTGGAAAATTCATCAGCTGCTGCTGGAAAACAGAGTTCATGTATGGGGAAAAAAGTAAAACAAGAGGAAAACAGTAGAGTCAGTGCTACTTACTTACACCTTGGTCAAAGTGCAACAATGCCCAATGCATTTTTAAACCTACTTCTAACTACATGGAAACCTGCCTGGATGTTCTGCTTTTTGACCATTCACCAAATTCACTGTCTGTACAAGGTAGCATGACTTCACTGAAGTCAATTTAACTCTCCCTGATTGTGCTGCTGGGGTGGGAAAGTCCTGTCTATCTGAACATATCAGGCCAAGCTTTAGCTTGCACATTCTGGACATTAACAGGACATTCTGTTGACCATTTCAGCTTAATGGGATCCTAAACTGTATTTACACTCCATTCATGCTGGGAAATGTTAACCCTCCTGTTCTACAGTTGTGAGCAGGGCAGAACAACATAGGGAGTTGATATCATATGCCAAAATTTATCTAAGGTTGCTTGTACAGCAAGTAGATGCAATTGAGGGAAAGAGAAGATGACAGAATCATAGCTGAGAAGCCCAGCCGTGCACTCCTCATTCGGGTGAAAACTCCTATTGATAGTCCAAGAATTGTTGTGGGATTATAACTGAATTTTGAAAATGTGAGAAAAGTTTAGCAGTGATGGATAAACCTTAGGCAGATGTTAAAAGCCTCAGATTTACATTTCTTCACTGAAATAAGTTAAAGATAAACTTTTGGGGGATTTTCTTTTAGCTATTATACCCCAACTGTGTGGAACGGTGCAGTTTGGCTGAAAGGATTTATATAAATGTTTTCTTTTTATTTTCCTCTTCACAAGAGTTTCATATGAAAGCTTCATTTTGAGGCTTGAGATCTATATCAGGCCTTTAATATTTCAGCCACATGCAACATAATAGAACAATTAATAAGGAATTAAAAAAGGGTGACATAATTAATTGCAATTGGTGTGGGTTTATGGTAATTAGTTCTTGTCAAATTGACTTGATACTTTCTCATGCAATTGCAAGTTTGGTTTATAAGGGAGGTAACACTGATATAACATTTAGGATTCTGTAAGGCATTTTATTTGATAGCATACCACATTTTGTAGCCAAGAAACTAGAATGATACAAATGAGCATGGTATATTAAATGGATTAAAAGCTGGAGGTCTCAAAAAGTAATTATGACAGAAGGATCATTATTGATTTAGGCATGATTTAACAAGGTCTCTTAGTGTTAGCTTCTTGGTGCTAATAACATTTTTTCTTGATGATCTTCAAGAAAAAAACATGATTGATAAAGTGTGCAGATGACCTACAGATTTGGGGGAATGATAAATAATGGAAGGGATTTGTCACCTGGTTTTGAATGATGCGTGTCAACTGGTAAGCTAGGTACAAACAGACAATACGCATGTAGTACAGCAAACTGTTACACAATACATCCAGGAACAAAGCGTGTAGGCCATGCATACAGGATAAGGAACTCTTGTTGGAAACAGCGACTCGGAACGAGTTTGAGATCATGATGAACATGAGCACCCAGCGCAATGCAATCCAGAGACCTATAAACAAGGGAATACAGAGCATGAGTGTGTGTGTGGGGGGGGTGTATGTCTCTATCTGATGATGGTGCAACTAGTGCTTCGAATGTTGTGTACAGGTGTGATGTTCACAGTTCAAGATTTTTCTAATAAATCAGTCAGGTTTTAGAGAAGAGCTGGGAGAAATGAGCAAAAGATTGGACAACTTACATTTGAAGGAGTGAGAGACTCAATGAGCAAAACTAGTTTAGCTTGGCAAGGAGATTAAGAGGGTGCTTGATTGCAATCTATAAATAACGTCAGAGTGAGCAGGAATTTTACCTTAAATGGACTCTTCAATCTACCAGACAAAGGTGCAACATAATCCAAGCATGAGTTGGACAAGTTCAGGTGATAAACATGATGCAGCTTTTAACTGTGAAAATAACTAACCGTTAGAACAGCCTGCCATGGTTTGTAGCAGATCCTGTTACTAGAAATTTTTAAAATCTAGGATGTGTTGAAGCAATGTTGTAGCCATGAAGGTCCAGGAAATAAGCAAGCAGCAAGGATTTCTGTGTGTGATATCATTTACTGTATCAACTGCATGGTTGCGTCAAGGATGCTTGTTTTTCTAGAGGCATAGTTTGGTCCTATCATGAATTAATTTAGGGGACTGCTGTACTTGTGTGATGCAAGAGGTCAGACTAATAATCACAATAGTTACTTCTGGCTTTATACTCTCTGAATCTAGGTTTCTGTTTTGTGGAGTTAACTCAAACCCAAACCTAAAGCAGAACTGAGTTGAAATTGCCTAGTTTTACTGGAGAAGTGCAAAGGTTGCCTCCATTTTTCCATGAGTTTCAAAATTAGTAGGTTAAACTGTTTGGCAAATATGCATCCATAAACACTGAATTTAGGAGTGATTCACTCAGTCAAAATATTTTATAACAAATGTTAAGAATCAATAATAAGTTGTTATCAAGTAGACAATGCATATATGTTTTTTTTAAATTAAATAGTATTTACATTAATTAAAAGTTAAAGAGAATCCATGAATATCATCATATTTCTACAGTCTATACAGCACTTCATAATATACAAATTTTCTCACCTTCAAATATGTGCTAGTTTTAATAGATACATATTTCATGATTTACTCTATAAATACTATGATTAAGCATTTTTGTGTTTGTTACAAGTAAGAATTCAGTACACTAATACATTTTAAAGTAATTGATATGATAATCTAGTCTGATTTTCTGTATAACAGTGTACAGACTAGAATTTTTTCCAAGGAATGCCTGAACCAAGCTAGAGGACGTGTGTTAGAACAATATCTTGATTTAAAGATTCGAACTAAAAGTGTCAACCACATCTCTTGGTAAATTGCTCCAATCATTAATTGCCCTTCTTGTAAATTATGCTTATGGGGAAATAGCAATGCATGATTATCTCTGTGAAAAAAATGTGGCACTGGATTTTTCTTTCTTCATTTTTTCTTTCTTCATTTTCGTAACTATTTGCTGCTGTCTTTGGTGCTGATAAGGCACATAAAGAAAGGTGTAAAGAGGATAGAGACTGAAAGCTAGGTGTGTAACAGGAATAACAAATTGAATGAACAATAGTGAATGTGATTTCTGCAGGTCAGTGGAATTTGGCTACAATTATCCCACAATCTTGTGCACTGATGCTACAGAATAGAAATACTCTGAAAGCTTCTTGAATGATACTCATCCCCCTTTTAAGAAATGGTCATTTCTACTTAATTACAGGAACCTATTTTTTTAAATGTTTGACTTCAGGATGCTTAGCTGCCTTGAGCAAACAGTTCTTAATTCGGGCTTCACTGCTAACACACCGAGCCATCAGAAGCAGGGCTGCAGGAAACAGTCATTGTATGTGCTCAGGGCGTGATCATTCTGGAGGGAGGTCACTCCAGCAAAGAGCAGAGTGCTTTGCCCATGGGCTCTGAAATGAGGAGTGCCTGTGTATGAGAACAGCTGTACCACATGGCCTGGCCTCCGTCACCATTCTGCTGTGATTTATGTTTGCTCTAGACCTATATCTGATCTTGTTTGTTTGACTGTGTAATAGACATTTCTTGCATAGTCTGGCTTGTTTTTTTCCTGTTTCTGTCCCTCTTCCCCTTTGAAAGCTGTAAGCCTGGAGAGGAGAGGGTGGGATGTGGGAAGCTGGAACTATCTGAGGTTGGGGAGGCAAAAGTTCTATTCTGGAGTATGTACAATGGTAATGGATCAGGGGCAGGGTGGAGGTATTGCAAGACTAGAAACATCTAAGTCTAATGTATGGAGTTTATCCATATTTTACCATCTACAATCCTCTGTTCCAGCTATGCCAGTTTATAGTAAAGAGATGGTCCTTTAGGAACATATACCATTGGGGAAAGTTAAAGTCACTTCCAATATGCTGTGACTAACACCAGGGTTTAGCCACAGAGGCCTCTCTAAATGTTGCACCAGCCAATCTCAGGACAGGTAACCACTGACCCATTCATTTTTTTTTCAGAGGTTTACACTTTCTTTTTATATTTTGACTAAAAGTAAAGGAACTAATGTAACTTCGTATTTCCTGAGGACCCAGCTGCTCCATACATGCACAGCAGGTATGTGTGAAACATCACAGTTTAGTTTTAACTTCTGTTTTGCCTTTTCAATGGGACAGTGTTTTGTGTCGTTTCGTTTTAGTTTGAAAGCACTGTTCCATTTTGTTTCATTGAAATTGTTTCACTGTTTCAATGCTGTTTTGATGTTTTGCCCATAAGCTATAATGGGGAATCATGGAACTGCCTATAACTTTGTCATTTCTTGCCTGATTGCATGAAAACAGCAGGGAGGGTAGCCTCTTCTGTGGCCACAAAGCCTGTCAAGTTTCAAGGAGGTGGGTGTAGGGGTTTCTGGGAAACTGAACTTTAAAGTCTTGAGAGCAAATCGTGTCACTTGTAAGTATGAAGGCACAGTGGGATGAGAGCAGCAAGCATGGTAGCCCCTGCTGAGGCCATGGAGCCTGCCAGCTTTCAGAGACAGGTGCAGGAGTTTCTGGGTAACTGCACCTCAAGCTGCTGACAAGCAAAACTTCTCATGTGTGACTTTGTGTATATGTTAATGTGCGCCCTCACTGGTGCTGGGGCCTCTAGATGACACGGTAGTGCGCCCCAATGAGGTCTCCTCCTTCCCTACACCCTCAGCATGAGCCACCACTTTAAATAAAACCAGGTAATAACTTAGTGAGCAGCACAGTAGCACCAGCAGCATCTCAGGTAGCCAAACTGTCACAAAGCCTTTCTTTCCTGCAGAAGCTGCTTCTCCAGCAGCTGCCAGAGAACCCCCCTGCCAGCCCCAGCCCCGGGGTTTCGATGTGCCCAGGGCCCTGCGTCCTTCTGGTCAGCTGACTGGGGGCAGGTGCTAGGGGTGTTGGTTTAAGACATGGCACTGGTGGACAAGGCTCTTTGGGTCAATCTGGTATCTTTTAGCAGACCACCTGAATAGTTGGAGAAATATATCTTAGTAAATTTTGGGTTGAAAAACCCTTCATCAAGCTGAGGAAACACCTGCTGTTGGTGTGTGTGCTGTTCCTGGATGGAAGGAATAGTAAAGAAGCCAGTGGCCGGCATGCAATGCATGCAAGAAAACCAGTCAGTGAAAATGGAAATGGAAGCACCATGGGGTGAGGGGGACAGGTGGGGGGGAGGGATTGGGATATAGCAGGCAAAAATGGACAGGTCATCTGGGGAGTCAGATGTTTGTCTGGTTGTAGTGTGTCATAAATCCAATGTCTATATTGAGTCCATGAGTTTTTGTACCTAGGAGGTTGATGAAGTGCGGTTCATAGACTCGTCTGTGAAACATGGTTTGTAAATTCAAACAAGCACTGAACCTTGCTAACCTCATCACCAGAAGCCAACTTCCTACAGTTCAAAACACACTGAATGGATCCAAGCCATGCCATGACAAGACATGCAAACTTGCCAACAGGTTTGGAACCTTCTTTTTAACCCTTATGTAGTTAAAAAAAAGTGGTAAAAAGAAGGTGCCAAATAATGTGGGGCCTCTGCAGGGCATGCTTGGTAATCTGGTGGTAGCACCAGATGACAAAGCTAATCTCTTTAACAGATTCTTTGCTTCCATTTTTCTGAGCAGGGACAGGGACATCTCCCCCACTGGGATTCCAGATGGACCCAGGGGAGCCGCAACCAGGCCCAGGGTCAGTGAGGATCTAGTCAGGGAACTTCTGGAGGGACTAGATGTGTTCAAATCAGCAGGTCCTGATGACCTCCATCCCAGAGTGCTTAGGGAACTGGCAGAGATCATTGCAGGGCTCCTGGCGCAGCATTACGAGCACTCATGGTGCTCTGGTGATCCCCCGGCCTCTGCCATTCTGCTTCCCGTACTCTCTTCACCAGCACCTCCATCCACTGATTCAGGCTTTGGCTGCTTCATACGCTACCCTTCACCCTCCGGTCACATGTGACAGCCAGCATGTGGATCATACTGGACTGCAGGGATCAAGCTGTTTCCTAATGCCCTCCTTCAGCCTCCTCACCAGTGCCTGCACGTCTGGGGACAGCAGCTTGCCCCAGCCAGGAACATTGATCCCCTGGACTTCTCCATTTGGTTTTGAAGTTCTCTCACTGCAGGAATCACTTGGCTAAGGAGGGCATTGCCAGCACTCAGGGTCTCAGTGGCCTTGAGGAAGGGCTTGAGGACCACCAAGATCTGGGAGATAGTATCCCACTCTGCTCTGTTAAGGGGGCCACTGATCTCAATTTCCCTGAGCAAGGAAATCTCATGGATGGCCTTCTGTTGCTCCATCATGCTTTCCAGCATCAGGTACGTGGAGTTCCACTGAGTCTCCACATCCTGCCTGATTTTGTTCTGCGGGATGTTCAGCTCTGCCTGTTTGTCCCACAGTATCTTGCCCCCTTGGTGCTCTGGTGGAAGTAGCTTGCCACATTCCTGCATTTGGAAATGAGCTTGCTTGTGGTGCTGGCACCATCACCAGCAGCTCTGTCCCTTTCCGAGGCATCCCTGACAATGCGGTGCAACTTGTGTGCCTCACAGTGGATACCAACAAAGTTGGCATCACAGACTGCCTTGAACATATTGGCCCTGTTATCAGTGACCATAACCCGCAGATGAGCTCGCCCTGCCCAATGAGCCATCCCTGCACCAAGCAGTTCATGGCCCCCATGAACTCTTTTGCTGTGTGGGACTCATCCATCACCTTGCTTTGAAGGAGAGCCCACCAATGGCTTGACTGGTCACACCAGCGCCCTGCAAAGGAGAGGTATGCATGATCTCCACCCAGCTGATCCAGATGTCTGAGGTGAAGTGTGTAAGTCACGGTCAGCTGCAGACCTGCCTTGTACAGCTCCTCCCTCAAGTACTCCCTGCATGCCTCACACAGGGAGGGCACCATCGTTCTGCTGAAGGTGGTGCATGCGAGCATTTGGTATGATAGGGCCATGAGCACCATGAGCCATCTGAACCCTGGCCGCTCAACTAAGGAGAAGGGCTGGCCATCCAGAGCAAGCATCTCCTCGGTGCTCTGGATGATCTCGCTTGCATTTGCAATGCACCCCTGTATGTGCCCGCCTTTCCAGGGTGGCCTGCCTCTGCTTGGGGGGGCCAGGGGTTTTGGAGCTGGGGGAAGGCAGGGAGACTTCCTTTCAGGGATGCTTCCACAGGTGCCAGGCTGAGGAGGAGCAAGGGCAAGGGGGTGGTGCCTGCTTGGTGTAGCAAAGAGGCTATGTCTCATTTTGGGAGGGGGTGGGAAACTTATAGATCTCCCTGTACCCCCTCTTCCACCTCTCCCTGAAGGCTTGCCAGCTGCTTTTCCAGCATGCTTCATGGTGTGTTTCATAGTCTCTTTGCCTTGGTGTGCTGGAAAATCTGTGTGTTCTTCTGTAATAGAATCTGATTTATGTAGTATATGTAGATTATTGTATATGTATGTTTGTAATTATGTAATAAATAAAATAAAAATATATAAATGTATGTATGTATGTGTTCCTGTATAAATTCTGTATTATAATATGCAATATATGCTGTGCTTCCCTGCACAGTGAATGGAATGCACACTGTGTGAGAAAGCACAGATTGCTTTTTTGAGGAAAAAGAATCAAAATAGACTGGCAAAACCAAAAAGAGGATTTTGGGGTATTTGAAAGAGTGAATTTGAGATTTTTTTCCCCAGAGATTTTGCACTTTAAATAAGGAACACCAGAATTCCTGCTGGTGAGGCAAGTGGCAGGACCTAGGCAGAAGAGCCTGCTCAGAGCTGGCACCTGGGACTCAGCTGGAGGTGGCTGACCTCCTGGTCCCAAGTGGCCAGGAGGACATGCTTGAACAGTTCAAAGTAGGCCACCACACTGAGAACAACTTCTGGGCGATAGCTGCCCAGATGGTCAGGCAGTGGCACGCATGGCAGTAATGCCGCACAAAGGCAACTGTCCAGCCATAGCCCACTGACAGCTGGCCCAGAGGGTCAGATGCCTCTACTGGCTGTGCAGTCCCCATCCAGGTCTGGCAGGCGTGTAGCTTTGGAGCCACATGCTGCCATAGGTAGCAGCAGGTCACAGCCAGACAGCAGCCCCCACTGCCAGACTGCTGCCATGGGTAGAGCGTGCAGGGAGCTCTCAGGGCTGCTTCAGCAGTCCAGCTGGCAGAAAGGGTAGTGTCCCCTGATACCAATTGGCAAGGCCCCAGAAGCTCCTGTCTGTTTGTCCATCCAATTACCATGGGCAAGGCCCACCTGGTTAACTAGTAGCCTATTTTTATGGGAGTTAATGGACAAATGGAACAATTAAATTCTTGGGACAACCAATGAAAAAAAAAAACCAGGATAGGAGTTGTGTGTGGGGCAAAGGGTCAAAACATGAAACTAAGTGTGCCTGAGGGGAGGGCATCGAGCAGAGCCCCCTGGGCCACAACCACTGGTCCTCAAAGGTATCCAAGCAGCCAGTGGATGTTGCCCACTGGTGCTCTGCCTGGAAACATGCATGGACAAGTGAGAGGAAAGTGGTCCCACAGTCTCCGGGCACCTTCCTAGCCAGAGCCTCCTTCCTGGTCAAGTCCAGGGTCCACTTGGTCAGGGCCAGGAGGAGTTTGACCAGGAGTTCCCAGGACTTGATGGGGCCATGGATGGGGTGACCAAAACCAAAAAGGTGGGGGGTGAAATTCAACCAGAACCTTAGGAGGAGGTTCTGGAGGTGGAGGGGCTGCAGCCTGGCACACTCAAGGGTCATGTGCACCAGGGTCTCCCTTTGCTTGTACCATGAGGAGTATGCTGATGGGACCAGCCACACTGCCAGCTCCTGGTGCATCAACTCCACCACCCTCCTCTACAAGAGAACAAGGAAGGGCTCCAGGGCCAAGATGTATAGCTGGCCTGACAGTGGGCAGCCTTGATGCACTCCTCCCCTGAATGGGATGGGCTCTGTCAGGGTCCAGTTGAGCTTGAGCAAACTCTGCAGAGGCATACAGCACCTGGATAGCCCATACAAAGCGAAGCCCGAAGCCAAAGGCCCATACTGTGCCTGTGAGGTACCCGTGATCCACTCTGTCAAACGCCTTGTCCTGATTCAGGGATAAGAGAGTGAAAGACAAGACCTCCCGGCATGCTAGCTTCAGGAGGTCCTGAACCAGATACAGGTTGTTGAAGATGGAACATCTGGGCTCTGTGTACGGCTGGTCGGGATGGATCACGTCTGTCAGCATTGACCGCAGACACAGTGAGATGGCCTTCACTGCCACATTGTAGTCCATGCAGAGGAGGGACATGGGATGCCAGTTCCTCAGGTCATGGGGAACCCCCTTCTTCAGAGATGGGGTCATCACAGCCCTCTGGCACAACAGAGGGAGCTTCCCACTTGCCTCAGATTTGGCCCAGACCATTGCAAGGTATGGGCTGAGGATGTCCTAGAAAGTACGGTAGAACTCCAAGGTCAGCCCACCTAGGTCTGGCAACAAGGTGCCGGGCAACAGGTAGAGGGGTGGCCAAAAATTCGGCCAGAGTGAGAGGAGCTTCCAGCCAGTCCTGGTTTCCCACGCTGATCTGTGGGAGTCCTTCCCATGGGGTCTGACAGGCTTTGGCATCAGTTGGATCCAGGGAGAAGAGCTTTTCATAGAAGGCCTGTGCACGCTGGCACATCTCACCTAGATCCATGAGGGGGGTGTTATCACCCTCCAGAAGGCAAGTGACGTACTTCTTGACCCTCTGCCTCCTCTCCAGGTCATAGAAGCAGGAGCTGGATGCGTGAATGGATAAATGTACCATGGGCGCAGTGGTCATTTAGAGCACAAAGCTCTTCCCGCCTCTCCCAACACTTTCCGCAGAGGGATGGGTTGGTTCGGCTAGGGGCCAGGCACCTTTCCAGCTCTAGCACTTCTTGCTTGAGTTGCTTCTAGATTGCCTCCCTCTGCTGGGTGTGTCCCCAAGTGTAGCTGCAGCAAATAAGCCAGATGCAAATCCTACCATCTCCGAGCCAAGAGGAAAGCTGCCGTTGCTCCTGCAAGACCAGCCACAACTCCCAGAAGGACACCCTGAAGCCCTCATTGAAATGCTAGTAGGCAGACCCTGGACACCCAGGCCCTAGCATGGCCTGGGCCCAGACATGGTGGTGATCACTGAAAGGGGTCAGCTGGATGCCAGAGGAGTGGGCCTAGGCAAAATGCAGTAAAGAGATATAAACCTTGTCCAGCCAGGAGTGACATGCTTGCTCCTTCCCCACCCTCACATAGTTGAAGGCAGGGGGGTCAGTAGGGTGACAGGCATGCCAGATATCCACCAGAGATGAGTCTGTCAGGATCTCCCTGAGGATACCCACAGCAGCCTGCTTCTGCCCCCTGCCTGACTGGTCCCATGCATCTAGGGTGAAGTTAAAGCCCCTGCCAAGGACCAGGCACTCATGAGGGTTGAGGGTACTGACATATGTGGCTGCCTGGTGGAAGAAACCCACCAACTCTGGGTCCCTCACAGGGGTGTACACGTTCAGAAGGTTTAGGATCAGCCCCTGCACCTGGATCCAGAGGTGCAGCAGATAGCCTGGCACCACCTCAAAGTCCTGGAGAACCTCTGGCTGCAGGCCTGTGGAGAACAGGGTGGTCACCCTGCAAGAGATGGCCATGAGGTGACTAAAAAAAGATCCTGTCTTCCCACTCCAGCTTCCAATTAGGCTCCTTCAGCTGGAGTTGTCCTGAAGGAACAAGAGCACCCAGCATCTCCAGAGACACTTCCTGCAGCTGTGGATGTTGAGGGTCATAATCTTAAACAACCTCGTGGCTGCGGGGGTGGAGTTATATGGTTCAGCAGGGGCCTAACAAATCTCAATGCCCAATATGGGACAGTGTTGCATGAGCCCACGCACCTTACAAGTATAGAGAGCATCTACAAAACTGTGGGCCTGCCTATAGGTCTGTGCGTTGCAGCTTTTGGGTCCTTTGCCTTCCCCCACCAACGCCCTTGCAGTGGCAAGGATGCTGTCAAAATCCCTGTAGCAGACCACTGGGTGTACTCACGGTCAAGAAATGCAAGTAGCTCACCCCTGGGGACTGCTGGAACCAAGAGGTCCACCGGCTCCATGGGGTCTGCCAGTTCTCAGGCATCTTCCTCCTGGTCCTACAGTTCAGTGGGTTCCTTAGGTATTGTCTGAACCCCTCGATCCGCTAAGACCACAGACTCTGGCTGGGATTAGGAGAGCTCTGCAGTCCCTTGCGATGGGGGCAGGGTTCCCTCACAAAATGGCAGGGCAGAGCTGGAACCCTGGGGAGTCTTCACATAGTCCCCAACAAGATTGGATTGTTGGTCTGGGGACCTCAGTCTGACCCCCTGTGGTGTGGGACCATTGAGTTGGCTAGTAGTGGGGTTTGACTGGGAGGGGGGAGGAAGAGACCCATTAGGCACCATGGTAGCATCTGTGCTTGTCTTGGGGTCCTGGAAGAGGAGACTTCCCCACTCATAACTCACTGGGGTGACCCCCAGGACCTCCACCTCCCCTAGATCATTGGAGGGGGATAGCTCCACTGATGGACCTTCTGTTGAGTCAGACTCAGTCCCTATGGGCTCAGGGGATAGGCCCTGGCCAGTGGAGTAAGGGCCCTCCTTTATGGGCTCTTGCTCAGAGCTGTCCAGCAGCCCCAAAACCACTTCCACAGGAATCACTCATTTGATTTTTCCTGGGGGTGGGGTGTCAAGCACAGCTGGGGAGGCCCCCAGAAGCTGGCCAACTCCTTCCCCCCTGTGGTGGTCTTGGGAGGGAGGCAGGAGGCTTTCACATCAGAGGGCTTCAGCTGTGCCCAGGCCTTCCTTTTGGCTTTGTGCCCAGAGGGGACCTGCATCCACTTGGCCATGGAGTGGTCTTCAGGTAGACAGGCTCCAGTAGGGGAAGGTGAGGGTTACAGGGGTGGGGTAGCTACAGCCAGGGCATGACTAGGGGAAGGAGGGGCCCAATCCTTCTCTGCCCTTGGCTGCTGCTGCCCTCCCTGGGACCCCGCCAAACCTGGTTTGGGGGCAGGGCCCCCTGATGCATCATGAGTGCCCCATGGGCCAGGAGAAGAGGGCAAGTGCCCTAGGGTGTGGTACTGGAAGCATTGCAGGTCCCCCAGCGTATAGAAAACTCTCACCAGGGCCCTCTAAAAAGGAATTGCAAGGTCTCTCAGCCTTCAGCCACGCTCCCACCACCAGCTGGATCATAACCTCTCAACAGAAGGAGCAGACATGGAGGAGACCAGGGTCTCAGCATCCCAGTGAGAAGGCCACCACTAGGGAGACAACTCTCCCCAGGGTTTGGAGCTGGGGGAGCGGGGCCCAATTAAAGATATAGGGAGGGACAGAGATGAGGACTATCCTGGTCCTCAGCTCTTCTAGGGGACCAAGGGGGACGTACTTGTCCTTCACCATGAGCCCCCTCTCCATCACCTTTTGTGCAGTGGTCTGAGACAAGGGAAAAAAAACACAAAACAAAAAACCCCAAACCCTTGCCATGTAAGTGGGAGGCTACCACAATCTTGCCCCCGCTACCTGAGCCAGGACCTACACCAAGGTCTCAAAGTGAAGATTCTCCTGCTTGGGTAGTTGGCACTTCAACCCATGTCTGTGGGCAAGTTTCGGAAAGGGGGCCCCACCACCTGAGCTGGAGGGGCAGCAGTGGAAGGTCCAGGCCATGCAGCTTCAGGTTGCCCTGCAGCCACCTGTGCATAGTTGTGGTTCCTCCACTGAGGGGTTGCATTGGTGGGGCTGGGGGTGGGGCCAGGGCCAGGCTGAGTGGGTGGGAATGGCTGGTATAGCACACCTGGTCCCCTCAGGCACTGGTGGTCTAGGCTTGGGAGTGGGGCCCTTGCCCTTCCCACGCCCAGCTGTGGGGGAGGCTGAAGAAGAGCCCTTCCCACTGCCCTTGCCCTTGGTCCCTGATGGTGGGGGAGGGGGCTTGGGAACACCTCCAGGGGTTAGGGCCTGGTCAGGGGAGAGCCCCTGGGCCTCTTGGCTCACTGCAGTGGAGGTTGCAGGCTTCTCTACCTCCAGAGGAGGTTGGTTAGACTTTGCCACTGGGGTGGGGGCTGCAGGGGTATGAGTCCCCTCAGGGGCTTGGCTTGGATCAGCCCCAATAATGCAGGAAGCTCTGCCCCCCACAAAGTTTCCTGACCTGCCATTGCTTCACATGGTGGAGGAGAAAAACAATAAAGAAGAGCAAAATATATAGTGGGGCCAGTGAACCTAATAGGGACGGGGGGCTGAAGCTTACTGAACTACAACTCCACAGGGAAAAAAGCCAGGAAGGCTACGCATGAAGCATGTGGGGGAGGGGGAAAACACACACACACACACACACACACACACACACACACACACACACACACACACACACACACACACACACACACACACACACGGGCTGGGGTGACTCAAGCTGGCTTACTCAGCCACACAACAAACACCAGGGAGGGGGAGTGGACCACAGGACATGCCACACAAGTGCAAGGACGCCCGGGGAAGGCTGCTGAGGCAGATGTTAAAGATTGCTGGAGCAGCGGAGGGGCTTTGCTTGCTGCTGATCAGCCCAGGAGCCCCTCAGACCTCCAGCCAGGCACTCGGCACCAGAGCCGTAGGCAGAAGGACAGAGCAGGATCAGATGTAGTGAGGCAGCTGTGAGGGAAGGCAGGGCAATCAGTCAATCAGGGAGTAATCGAGTGCAGGTGTGGTGTTGAGTGGTGCAAGCTGGTACAGCAGGGAATTTCCCTCTTTCCTGAGAGGGGGCAGCAGAAGAACAGGTGGCAGCAGTGGTGGTAGCAGCCGTCCAGTTCAACTATGCAGGGTGTGCTTCAGGTGAAAGTGGAGGTGAAGGCAGGGGTGGCCTGCCAAGACAGCTGGGGAAGGTAAGGCACCTTTAGGCTCTGGCAGTGATGGTGGGGGAGGGACCCACAGGCAGTGCAGGCTCCCTCCCCAGGCTGTTCCCTGATCGCAGCTTGGCGGTGGGCCGGCACAGGGGTGTAGAAGCTAAGGTGCGGTGTAGTGCAGCGAGCTGCCCCCAAGGGGGTGGGGGGCAGTGGCATGAAGCAGAGGACTCCCCCATGGGAGGGCACAGCAACAGCAGCAGCAGCCCAAGCCAGGAAGGGGTCTGGCCATCTTCTCCCTGAATGCTGCTGAGACCAAGCTTGCAGCAGCCTGGGATAGGAAGGGAGCATGTGCCAACTTCCTCCCAGAGGCTTCTCCCCTAGAAGCTCCTGAGAGTGAGCAGCCCTGAACGGCTTCGCAGGGCAGATTTTTGTACTGCTGGGGCCAGCTCAGGTGTGCAGGTTCTTGCTCCCCCTGGCTGCAGGTCCAGGAGGAGCCAGACAGGATTTTTTTGCTTCAAGTGGCACAGTTTGTCGCACACCCAGAGGTACATGTGCTGAGGCAAAAAGCCCTGGTTCAAACTTGCACCATTTCTTTTGAGCTGCTGCAAGTGCGCGTGCCTGCATGTGTGGACACCCCCTGTACGTTTAGTAAACAGAAGACTCGGACCCCGGGTCTCTTGCTGAGTGTTTATATTTTTCTGTCAAATTCAAAGCAAAGATACATTGGTTATGACCCGTCTGTTTGCCTAACCATTTAGTGCACAAGCTGGATCCTTCTCCTGAAAGAATTAGCAGTGACATGCTTAATGTTGCTATCCGAAATGGCCATCTTCAGTTATCTGATTTAAAACCACATTTTGATGAATGAGGGAATGTATACCTAACTAAAATATTTTTCATGCTGTTCCAGAGAACAGGGGCAATGTTGCATTGGTTTAAACTTATTTAAAAATTTCCAATTTTCATAACAACAGTATTGACAAACACAAGAATTCAAAACCACCATGAGTCAGGCCACTCAATACCATGAGACTGGCTTTAAAATCTTAAGACTTAAAAAAATTACACCTTTTGTGTTCTTTTTACTTTCTGCTTCCTGAGTCTTTGGACTTCCTGTTTACTTCATCTCAAGGCCTAGAAACTTGCTTCCTCTTTGGAGTAATTCAACTGCTAGATTTTGAGAATGTGTGTGGATAAAAATAGACGATGAAAATTATTACTACTGGTTTTTAATGAGAAGTGAGTGCTTACATTTGTACCTCTTGAAAATATACCCCTTGATCTCTATGTTATTTGAAGAAAATACTCTTATCTCTGGATATGCCATGGCGTCCTTAATATACATGTTGACCATTCGCTGTGTTACTGGGATTAGGAGCTGGTTCTAACCTCCCTAAATCTGATTCTGCTGCCAGTGAGGGCAGCATAGGGCCATTGACATGTCACTGGAGAAGCTTGTTCATCTATGCAAGGTTCAGCTGACATTTGAATGTTCTTCCAAAGCATTAAGGCTGCCTATGCACCTGCAAAGAGGCTGCTTCGATGTGCTGTTACATGTTACAGCGTATTGAATCAGTCTTGATCAGCGAGTCTGCTGAAGCCTGGTAATTAGTAAGTTCATCACGGGGGCACAGAAGGGAATTGGTGAGGTTTTATTCACCAAGGTGCCCCTGGGGGTTACAAGAAATAATGGGCACAAGCTAGCAGAGAGCAGATTTAGATTGGACATTAGGAAGAACTTCTTCACAGTTAGAGCGGCCAAGGTCTGCAATGGGCTCCCAAGGGAGGTGGTGCTCTCCCCTGCCCTGGGTGTCTTCAGGAGGTTAGCTAGGCATCTAGCTGGGGTCATCTAGACCCAGCACTCTTTCCTGCCTACGCAGGGGGTCGGACTTTATGATCTATTGAGGTCCCTTCCGAGCTAACATGTATGACTCTATGAATTACCATGCTCCAGCAGACTCCAGCATTACATGTATCAGCATTCCCATGCTGAAAAATGGTGGCAGGGCACTTTAACTAAAGCTCATTTTAAGAAGTTTTAATTAAAAGTGCCTCCGCTGCCATTTTTCAGTGTGGGGATGCTGACACATGTGATGTTCTAGGTACTTTAGCGTGGATCTTGGAGTTGCTTTAATTAAACATGTGTATAGGTGCCCTAAGGTTCCAGTTCAGGACATAAATTATATTCAGTCAAATATGCATTTATGCACATACTTACCTTTAACTCAATTGGCCAGCTTAATTTAAAGTAAATCTATCTTCCACCTATGCTTAAAGCACAACAAGTGCTTAAATGATTTATTGAATACAGATGCACTTAAGTATATTATTAAATGCTGTCCTGATTTGAGGCCCCATCTTGTAGGAGCAATTTCCTTTCACTCTCTGTTCGTTGATACAGGTAGACATCAGTAGAGTGATATGTCTCCTATGGCTTCATACTGTATTTTTTTGATAATGAACAGAAACTGATGTTTGTCAAAAGCAGGCCTCTCACATACTGCATTCAGAAGAAGCCTGTGCTACTGAAGCTGACCTGAATAGTAGCAGTGACACTACTTCCTCTTCCTAACATGTCTTTAAAATAAGATGATGTTTGTGGTTAATATATAATCAATTTGTTCTGTTCAGCTAAATGAATATCTCCTTAGGACAAATAGGTTACCAGTAATAAGGGCAACATCTCTGGAGGTGCTTAGAGCTAGAGTCTTCATTGATTTTTCTCACAGAAAACTTGGGATATTTTTCATTTTAAAAACAATGTTGGCTATATGTGCTATCTTATATAACCTGTGTACTGCCTGCTGTACCATTGTCAGGAATGCTATTGATTTAACTTTATTCTATGGAGAAAATCTCCCAACAGTATTGATCATCTGTGTTTTTTAACCTGAATTTATTCCTTGCATCAAAAATGCTGCGTAAGTCTTATACTTTTGTGAATTACCCTTTCTAAAAGGAAAATATAATCCTCTCATATCCAGGAGATGCATACAGATCTCAACAGACATTTTTAAGGACTAAAGATATTCATTTCTAGTGGCAATGTAAATCCTTCTGATATGGTGTGCAGCTACTGCAAAGCAACGAGAATGATGGTCCATTTATTAGGGCATTAAATTTGGACTTGCAAGACCTTACTTTGGTAGGCTGTTCTGCACATATTTTTCCTGTGAGCTTTGGTAAGTTATTTAGACTTTCTGTACCTCAGTTCCCCATCCATGAAATGGGGATAATAGCATTTTCCCCAACTTGCATGGATACACTCAGGGTAAATGCATTGAAGATGATGGTGAGGTGCTCAGCTAGTATGGTGGTAAGGACCAGATAGACAGCAGCAAGCTGAACAGTCATGTCTGAGAGTCGCTGTGTAATAGGATGCTCTTCCAGGGACAGTGAGGTGGTGGGGTGGTACCTGGCCACTTAGCCTGGTCCTCTTTCCTCTCGCCCTTCTCTCCCCTTCCCTCGCCTGTCTTGGTGTTGAGATTTGTTTTCTTGAGAGGCTGTCTTTAGGGAAGCTAAGCCTAGGCCTAGGTGCCGTGTCTCCCTATCTTGTCCCCAGCCCCAAGTCTGATGGGGCTATGCAGGGCTTTGCCTTCTCTTTCTTTCTCCTGCTTCCCTTTCTCTTGGTGAGTGGGTGCCCAGTCCTGCCAGGCTCCAGCCCATCTTAGTTCTCTCTTTTGTCCAGGCTCTGATCAGTTGGGATCTCCCAGGTTACCTGCCCCACCTGGCAAGGTAAATCCAAAGCAAAACCACAGGGAAAAAAACATCTCAATGCACTGGGCACCCTGCTCTGGGGCCTCCTTGCCTCCCCTCACAGCTGCCTTCATCCGTTGGGTGTTACTGTTGTCATGAGCAGGAAAAGAACAGAGGCTGGCACATCCTGGGCTCTCAAACCAGTTTGTGGTACTCGGGTATTGCACTTCCCTGGGGCCCCTCTGCTGTCATCATCATGAACAGTTCTTAGTGTGGGTATACTCAGCCCCACCTTGAGGCTGCTGCAGGGTGATCATAAATCCACCTCCAGTCCTTGTATCTCCTGGCCAGAGGGGTTTTTGCCCTTGCCTCCCTGCAGGGCTCTATTTCCATAGGCCACAGTAGCCAGTTAACTTCCTCTGGCCTGGGGAGAGTTTATATCTCAGTCGGCCACACTTGCCTGGTCTAACAGGGCTTCCTGCTCCCTGGGTGCAGGCGTGATCTGTCTCCTGCCCTCCTCCCTCTGCTGAGTCCTGAAGTTGGCCAACTGTGGGGTGAGCTTTGCAAGTGTGAACCCCTGCCCCAGGGCCTGGCTTTCCCCCTTGGGGTCCTTGTTCTCTCTCACTACTGCAAGATATCCACCCTGTCCTGTGCAGCTGGGAGCTTCCCTTGACAGCTGAGATCTTCATCGTAAGGTCTATGCTGCCTGGATCCTTCCTTAGGGCAGGTAATCACCCCTTCTCTGGGCTACAAAGGTTCAGGCCCTAAAGGGGCCCTGTTGCCTTTCCTTCCTTGGCCCCCTCTTTTCCCTGACAGGGCTAGAATCTCTTGTTACATACTGGTTGCTCGAATAGGCACTAGGATGACACAATAGATGCGGAAGAACTTGATATCATAGTACCTAGGGTCAGAAGGGGCCTAGAGCAGGCCATCTAGTCTGACCCCCCGCCAATGGCAGGAACGAGTGCCAGGGTCACAGGACCCCAGC
>JAGPOW010000729.1:275701-293343 GCA_030014935.1 Caiman crocodilus | reverse complement strand
AAAGACTACGTTGACAGGGACCCCCGCATCCATGGATTTGGTCACCTGGTCATAGAAGGTGACCAGGTTGGTCTGACAGGACCTGCCCTTAACAAACCCTGAACCTTGTCAACCGCAGACATATTTGAAGTAAAAGTTCCAGCGTTATCACTCTGCTTTACTAGTATTCTGCTGTGGTCCAGATGTTCAAGGAATTTTCTGAGGTCATGGGGATGTTAACCTCCCCTTGTTTCTTTGAGTCTCACAGTTGGGGTACTGATCAGTCCTAGTTGAGTTGAGTCCTAGCTGTTGAGATGACAATTTTTCTTTCAAGTAAAAATTTAAAAAAAGACACTTAACACAGAGAGCATTAAACCATTGACTTTGGGTAACTTAGTGTGAAATGAAATTTGACCTTGAATCTGAAAGTTCCAGCTTTCCAGTCTCCAGGGTAATCCAGATATTCAATTCGATGTACTATTTTGAATATATAGCCAGCACTGTCAGCACTGCATGCTCAAGCATATTGTGCCCACCCCTCCATGAGATTGGCCTAAAAATAATACTTTATTTTAAAGCCTTTTATTTGACTTTTTTTGTTTTTAAGCTTTAACAAGTAGTTGGGTCATATTTTCAAGCTTCCCCTCCATAAACACGAAAGCTAACAATTTTCTTTTTCTTTGAAAAATCAAAGCTGAGAATCTCAGCTAACTGCAGTTTTCTAGGAGATAACACTATGGAAAACATCAAATATTGATAGGCTTATGATGCAATTGTAAGAGTTGATACCATCGTATATTTATTTAGTTTGGCTCCAGGCATTCTTGCAATTACTCACAAATAAATAAACCAGCAGCAATAAAACCAACCTATTTTCTCTTCTTTGGATCTAACTTCTTACTTGCCTTCAAGAAAGAAAAGAAAACCTCATAAAAACATAAGACCTTAAATATTAAGAGTATTAAACCCCAAGTCTACTGTTTTTAAGGTTATGTTTCAAGGTTTATCCATTTGCATAGACTTTGCTTGTGAGTGGAGCTCCTCTCAGGGTGAAGATTTTATTGACTTAGCTAATTAGCTAATTAACTTACCTAGTTTGTAAACTATGTTGTTATTTTGCTAATGTGTGTAATTTCTATATACGTACATAGTATTGTGTGTGTGTGTGTGCACGCGCGTGCATGCGTGTAATAGCTGATTAATCATAGTATCATAGAGCCTAGGGTCAGAAGGGGCCTAGAGCAGGCCATCTAGTCTGACCCCCCACCAATGGCAGGAACGAGTGCCAGGGTCACAGGACCCCAGCCAAGTACCTATTAGTTTTTTCTTGTGTTTGTTTCCCAATAAAGGTTTGAAGAGAAATTTTGGAAAATTTGGGTGCTTATTTATCAGAGCCTTTTAATGTTTTTTGCCTTTCCCCCCACAGCTTATCCCATGTATTTCTTGTTACAACCAATCAAATCCTTCTCTAGCCCCAGAGCTTATCTACTCCTCCTTAAGCAGTTCTTTCCCTGCCCTGTGAGCCTCTGTACTAGACACTGTTTTGGGTGCCTACCACGATAACAGCATCACTGTCCTCAAACTTTCAATAATCAAGAGTCATACCCCTAAATCCTGAGAATTTTTAAAAGACTGGTTCTCTTTTATTTGCCTTTTGGAGCTTCAGGGTTTCAAGTCTTTTACATAGTCTAAAACTTTATTTTTTAAATGAAAGCTGAGATGCTCATGGAGTAACATGATTTGAGGAGCTTGAGCTGTAAGAAAAGCAACCAATACAAGACAGTATGTAAGAAAGTACGCAATAATACTTTGTGTTGGCAACACTGTGATGCCAACAGTGTAAGGACAGTAAAACATCAGCACTTGCTGTTTTCGGGCCCATTGCTGATATGGAGGCTTGGAAGCCAAAAGTAGTTGTGATTGAAGCGGCCTAGTTTTCAACTAGCTTGCTAAATTCTGAAAAATGTACATGCCCCATTTGATTTCAGGGTAGAAATGCTGCAGATTTCCTAAGGAGGAAAAACACAGTTCTAAAAACAATTTAGAATTTATGTTGTTTCAAAAAGTCGTAACAATTTTTGGCTCATATCTGCAAAATGATTTAAAATTTAAAATCCAGATTTGCTCACTTGGTCTTAAAGATTTTGTGGAATTTATTATGTTAGGGCCATGTTACAAATTACCTTTAAGCTGTCGTGGCAGCACTTAAAATGGGAATATTCACCCAGTGGTGTTAAAGGATGTTAACCCATCATAAGTATCCTTTAAGGACACTTTTATATGTGCTCCAAGGGGCTAGAGAGCAGCTTTGTAATTAGAGCAGCTCTGAGAGCCACTCTAATTAAATCTCTACAGCGTTTCATGTATCAGTATCCCCATGCTTCAAAATGGTGACGGGTGTGCTCGAATTAAAGCTTGTTCAATGAGCTTTAGTTAAATTTCCCCGCCAGCATTTTGAAGTTCAGGGATGTTGATGCATGAGATACGGAGGCTGGCTGGAGCACGGTAATTACCACATTCCAGTTAATCAAGTCTGCTGTGATGCACTATAATTACATGTTGGAGAAGCCTCCACGCTATAATTAAAGCATGGCAGAGCACCCTCTGCAGTCATGTAGAGGCACCCTAAATGTTTTAAAGGTAAGCCACTCAGAACAAGGTTTATCTTCGACATATTTACCAGTGCCATTCCAAGGTATTGTGTGAATGGTCAGAGGAGGTAAAACACTTTACATCAATCTGTTCAGGATCCCAGGATGCACAGCTCTCAGCCACTCTACCCTTTCCTACTCTCCAAAACTCGAGTGGTCTTCCTGGTCTGCCACCCTTTCCATCCTGGGAGCAGCTGCTCTGAGCAGCTTAATTGCAGAGCCCATGAAGTTGGGGGAAAGTGTGTTTCCCTGGCTGCATATTCTTGCTGCCTGGGAGCTCCATGCTGAGCACAGAGCTGCTGGGGTTCAATTAACTGGAGAATGTGCAGCTTGGGGGAAGCATGCTTAGCTTAACCACACCGTCCTGCTGCTAGCAGTTCAGCTGCTCTCAGCATAGAGCTGCCTTGATAGTTTCAGTGAGACAAGATTTGCCAGGGAGACATGTTTCCTGGGACTCTCTGGTCTTGCCAAGCTGCAGCTCTGTGCTGAAAGCAGAGCCATTGGGATCTAATCCCCAGTGGCTCTGCTCTCATTGGGGATCCACTATGTCAGTTCAGTGAGGCCAGAGAGCCCCAAGAAAGTGTGATTCCCTCGGTTCCCTGGTCTCGCTTAAAATGACAAGAGATCAGAGCCACCAGGGGTTAACTGTTAAGTTTAAAAATATGATTCACAAGATAATCCTAGAGATTTCAAATAGGAATCCAGAGTGTTAGAAATGGTCTGCTCTGTTGGGGTCTTTCTGAATTATTTGCAGCAGAAGAATTGCTCTATTATTTTTCTCTAGTGTAAAAAAGATGGGTGAAAACTAAGAGTTAGCATTTACTAAAGGGTGCTTTGAATCTGTTTAGGATTTGCCTTAAGTACCACTTTGAAAAGGGTATTTAAATACATCCAGTTCACTGGAGCTTGAGGGACAGAGATAAACAGACAACAAATACCTGCAAAAGCCATGCTTAGCACTTCTGTGGAACTTGTCAACCATATATTTCAAAGCACTTTGCAAAGGAAGTTCAAAATCATTTCTCACTTGGGGAAGCAGGTAGAGAGGGTTCCCGTCACCGCACGGCAAGCTCGCGGCTAGAACTCAGCCTTTCTGACTGGCAGATCAAAACACAGATGACATTTTCTTGCCTGTTTGGGCCCCGTCACCACATGAATTATAGCAAAGATGGGATGATGGCATGGAGACCGTTTTCATTCTTTCCCGGCTGCTGCTGAGGCACGTGGTTGGAGGTTTGCCCTGTTTCTGCCTATGCTATACGTGCTATGTGGATAAATTCAGGACTTCATTCTCCAGGGCACCTTTAACCAGCATTAAATCAACCAGAGAAAAAGTATTCTCTTTTGCTGAGTCTCTCTTTTCCTTTGACCTCCCTCTGCTCTGACATGGTGCCCTCCCTCCCATGCCAGAGGAGCGGTAGGCTCCCGTCTGTGCCTCTGCTTGCCAGCCTTCTAGTGGCAAGTCACACTTGTGCAGGTGTAAAACAGCATGAAGCTAGCTTATGATGGGATATACATCCCATCATCATAATGGGCAGGGATTAATGGTGGGTCACTGAAGGAAACAGGAGAATTATGGTTTTCCTTTCAAAACTTGCTGGTCAATGGAACAAGGCCAGGTGGCTTGTTGGCCTGGTTAGGAAGCAGAGAGGATGGAAAACTGACTGGATGCTGACAGGAGACTAATAAATTAGGGACTTGGGATTTGGTTCTCCACTGCCTGGCACAAATTGAAGATATAATGCCAGCTTTAATATATGTCCCTGAGGCATCTTATGCCAGAATAGAGCTGGGCATGGAGGAGATGTTTGTTCTTTCTTGAAGGGAGAGGATGGCCTAAGTGTATAGAACGAAGGGTCCAAACCCCCCTCAGGAAGTTGGGTTGACCTTTCCTGAGGGTTTGAAGATGAGAAAAATCATGAAGCTGGCCTCGCTACTTCCTTCCCTTCAAGAAGTAAATTCAAAAGAGACCTTAAAGTCAGCATTAGAATTATTTGGCACCTCTAAACCTTCCAGCATTTTTAGTACATCCATGGGAAGATGCAGAATCACTGAATGAGTCCATTTGTTCTGCGTTCCTGTCATCTGTTCCAAAGCCAGGCTTGCTGAGCATACGCGGACAGACTATTTAAGGGTACCTCACATGCAAAAAGACATTTAGAGTATAGTTTTCCAAACTGCCTTAGGGATATAGCCACTCAGTTCCCATTAATTTTGAGGCTGTGAAAATCATGCCCTTGAACACTGAAAATATCAGGTTTCCCACAGTCTGCACATCTGGACCCAAGTTGATCACAAAGTTAATTTCGTAACAGAAGAAACTCTCTTCTCTCCTGTAAACCTGTCCCTGAGCTATTTTAATACATTAACCCAGGAGAATCCTATAGGGATAGATATGTAATAGGTGAAACTCCAGCCAGTAAACTTTGTTTTTCTAACAAATGAAATATAGTAGCAACCGCGTATGTGTAGGAGGACAAATACTATGGATCAAAAGAACAGTCCAATAAAAAATTGCTATGATGTCTATGCAGAAAATAAATTGCAATACTGACTTTGAAACTCTGCCCATTATTGAACCTTGGTTTAAGGGGCGCATATTTTATTTATCAATTTGGACAAACTAATAGCTTGGTGTATTAAACTGGGAAGTGACAAATAGATGCAGCATAATGAATACCTCCTAAATCAATGTTGGAGCAGAAACAGAATCAGTGGAAAGCTAGATTTAAAATGGAAAAAATAGTGGCAGAGGAAAAGGGTATTGGCTAGTTTGGGGAGTGTAAAATAATTAACTACTTTTTTTTAAGTGGAAAAGCTGGGAGGCATAGAAATCTGGCTGATATTATTAAGAGGCTGCTCTCACTGAAGTCAATGGGCATGAGGTTGGAAATTGGATTTGATGTGCAGAACAAAATTCAGATGTGACGTTGGGGTGAAATTTTATCAACACTGAATTTATATTTACTGATGTCTTATCTGAATATGGCCCATAGCTTAATTTGAACCAAGAAGAACAAAATATAGTAAATGTGAATGAGGACTTTGCATCTAATTGAAGACATTTGAATATATGGCCAAACTTGCGTGACTAAAAACTCATTGCAGTGTCAACATCTGCATTTTTTTATCGTGTTATATGTTCAGATCTGGAGCCGGTTTTGTTCAATGTCTTTGTCAGTGGCCTGGAAGATGACAGAGCGTACCCTCAGCAAGTTTGCAGAAGACACAAAGCTGGCGATGCAGTGGATACACTGGGTGGTAGGGCTAGGATTCAGAGTGACCTAGACAAATTGGAGGATTGGGTCAAAAGGAATCTCATGAGGTTCAACAAGAACAAGTACAAAGTCCTGTACTTAGGACAGAACAATCCCGTGCACCAGGACAGGCTGGGGGCTGACTGGCTGAGCAGCAGCTCTGCAGAAAAGGACCTGGGGGTTACAGTGGACAATAATCTGAATATGAGCCAGCAGTGTGCCCTTGTTGCCAAGAAGGCGAATGGCATATTGGGCTGCATTGGTAGGTGTGTTGGTAGGTCAAGGGAAGTGATTCTTCCCCTCTATTCAGCACTGGGGATGTCACATCTGGAGTATTGTGTTCAGTTTTGGGTCCTGCACTATAGAAAGGATGTGGACAAATGGAGAGAATCTAGCAGAGGGCAACAAAGATGGTGAGGAGGCTGGGGCTATGACTTATGAAGAAAGACTGAGGGAATTGGCCTTATTTAGTCTAGAAAAGAGGAGACTAAGAGGGGACTTAATAGCAGCCTTCAACTACCTGAGGGGGGTTTGAAAGAGGATGGAGTTGGACTGTTCTTAGTGGTGGCAGATGACAGAATAAGGAGCAGTGGTCTCAAGTTGCAGCTAGGGAAGTTTAGGTTAGGTATTAGGAAGAAATTTCTCACTAGGAGGGTAGTAAAGCACTGAGGAGGGTAGTAAAGCACTGGAATGGATTACCCAGAGAGGTGGTGGAAGCTCCAGCCTTAGAAGTTTTCAAACCCCGGCTAGACAAAGCTTTGGCTAGATTGATCTAGTTGGGGCTGATTCTGCGTTGATCAAGGGGTTGGACTAGATGACCTCTTGAGGTCCCTTCCAACCCTAACTTTCTATGATTCAAACCCGGGGGAGAGGGGTGAGGGAGAGGGGCCCATGCAAAGCTGTATTAGCTTGCATTCTTACCCCAGAATGTTTAATATTCAGAATGGCGTGGTTATTTTCCCACCCTTGCCTTGATTACTAGGGCTCTGCAAAGCTTCAGTCCCTGATTTGATTTGGCAGAGATTTGGTTCAATTCGGTGGCCAAATCTCCAAATCTGAATCGAATCAGGAGACCCTTTAATCTCCTTGAATCGAATCGGAACCCTCCAAATTGATTCGGAGAAATTTGGAAAGATTCAGAGATTCAGAAGCACGGGGAGCTCCTCAGTGCGCTCAGAAGCAGACCCAGAAGTGGAGCAGAAGCACTTCCAATCTACTTCTGGGTCTGCCAGATAGTGTGGAGGTGGCCTGTGCCCCCCCCCACTCAGCAACTTTTGCCTCTTGGGTCGGGGTGGGGGCACATCTCCCTGTGGCCGATTGCCGAGCCAGGGAGGCACGGGGATGCTCCTCAGCGCACTTTCCAGCAGACCTGGAAGTGGACTGGAAGTACTTCTGGTCCTTTTTCCGGGTTCACCACTGAGCACGTGGAGGCCCCACACTCCTGTGGGATGCTCCATGCACCCCAGCATTGAGGTAGCCATGACTGCTACCTCGAGGTATGTAGAAAAACTTTTAAAGCTGTGTATCCAAATTGCTGATTCTCTGAATCAGCATTGAATCTTCAGATTCAGATTCGGCCCAATCGAATCTGGGACAGTGATTTAAATCTAGAAATCGTATCACTGTCCCTGATTTGGGCTGAATCCAAATCAAATAGGGCCCGCTTTGCACACCCCTATTGATTACCATGTTCAGTATCTGGGGGTTACCCAATAGTGAGTGCTAGGGCAAAGTCCTAGCAGGATCTCTGGATGAAATGCTCTGCCCTCGATAGAAGAGGTTAAGTATAGGAACATAAGCCAACTGTTTTTTGCCACTGTTTTGCTCTGCAGCCTTTGCCTGGTTAAGTTGCTGTTTACAGGTTCTCTGTAACGTCATACTAACAGGACAGATAAAGTTCCTTACCTGCTTTTGTGGGTTTACTACTTAAATCTGTCCTCCTTAGGAATCCATCTTAGATAGTATTATGCAGCTATGGCTGGGAGCAGGTTGGAGGATGATGGAGAGGTCAGAAATCTCCCAGGTCCAGTGGGACAACAAGCCTGAGCAGCAGGAGAAAGCCATGTGCTAGAGAAAATGTTTTCATCTGAGTCAGCTGCGAGCAAGTGTAGCAGCATCAGATGTAGCAGCATCATACGGTTCTCACCTGCTCCTTCCTTCTCACAAGAAATGTCTATGAGGGAAGGGAGGGGAGGGAGTGAGGGTTTTACGCAGCTGCCTTTGCTAGAGAAAGGTGACGACTCCTGGCAGTGGCTTGTGGCTAGTTTGGAGGAAGACTTTTTTTCTTGCTTCAGGCGTCTGTTTGGTCGTGTACTAGGGAGGGAGGCAGTGGAGACTTACAACATAAACCCCTGTGTCATTACTGAAAGCACTCCAGCATGATCCCTGACTGATGCACTACCTGCCTGCTGTCTGCTCTACTACTGTGTCCCATGTCTCGTGGAGGTGGGGACTGGGGCAAGACAAGTTCTATCTAAAGCAGAGAAAGGCAAAATGTGGTCTGCAGGCTGGATCCGCTCTGCCCACTGATTGTATTCAGCCTGTGGGCAAGCACACAACAAGTGATCGTATCCAGCCTGCAACTTCCCCTGTGGTGCTTCACATAGGGCTGAGTCCCACCCACTCCTGCCTGAGAGAGCAGGTCTGGGCAGAAGCCTGACGCAAGCTGATGGCCCCAGCTCAGGGTCTGACCAGCGCGCACAGATGCCCGGCAGGGCAGCTCCTGAGGTGGCTTCAGTCGCTTGGGTACTGCTTGGCTTCCCCCGCCTCCAGTGGTTCTTCCTCCCCCTTGTCTTGCCCCTGCTGTGCCACTGTGGACATCAAGTAGCATGGGGAAGCAATGGTGGCTGTGGGGATGTGCTCTGGTCACCACAATCGCAGCCGGAGGGGGGCGGGAAGCTGCATTTGGGAGGTTCCTGCCCCATTGCATGGGGCTTCAGCTCCAGCTTCTGGCCACCGTCCATCCACTTGGCCACCCACAGGTGGCTGCTCATTGAATTGGGCAGGTGGGACGGGTGGAAGGCAGCTGGGAGCTGGAACTGGAGCCCCATGCGCTGGGGCAGGAGTCGCCTGGCTGCAGATTCCCCTCAACCTGGCTGGGCATCTGCAGCTCAGTACATGTCCCCACAGCTTCCCTGTGCTGACTCAGAGATTTGGCCATAGACTAAACAGGCAGCTGATAAGTGTGTTGGTTCCTAGCCAGCCTGGGGAGGTGCAGTGCAGGGAGCAGGGCGATACAGAGCGCAGCACCAGCCCAGCTGATCCCAAATGACCCATGGCTCCTGACCTGGATGGAGCTTGTCCCTGGACCTCCCCTCCTGTGCCAAGTCCCTGGGTGCTGCGTCGGTGCTGCACTGTGTTTCTGTGCTCTGCTTCAGGCCACGTGGGTGCAGCTGGCATGGCTTCTGCCTCACTTAGCTGTGTTCTGGGGACTCAGAGTTGGGCAGGAGCCATGCCAGCTGCTCCAGCTGTGCCCATGTGGCACAGCCCAAAGCGGCACACAGGAACACAGCGCGGCACCAGTGCCCATGCCCCTACTGGGTCTTGGCCTGGCAGAGCCCAGATAATGCATGGCTCCTGGTCTTCTTCCCCCTGCACCTCCTCCCCTGCCAATGGGGAGAGCCTTACCTGATTTTTGACTCCCCGGGTGTAGGATTGGAGTGGCACGCAGCAGTCTCACTGGGTAGAAGCTTGGCCTTGGAGCCCATGCTGGGGCTGGAGGGCAGGACAGGGTGAGCTGGCTGGGAAGGAGCGAGGAGGGGAGTGGCTGCTGCTGTAGCCAGCTGGCATGAGGAAAGGAGAAGAGCAAGAGACACTGAAAGTCAGGGCAGCCAGGGGCTGGATACAGTTCTCCTACAGAGATGGAGCCATGGGCCAGATAAAAACATTTGGTGGACTAGATCCAGCCCCTGAGCTGTATTTTGCCCATCCCTGCCCTACACCCACTCCACATGCCCACCCATCCCCACATATATACGACCACATATGCCTCCCCCATACAATATACAAAAGTATGACTTTATTTTGAGTTAACATCCAATCGCCTCTATATACACTACTAAAATAAAAACCCCATAAATCAGGAAAAAAAGTTTTTTTTTAAATTAAAATAAAATATAGTAGATATTTGATTTTTAGTATATGATTATTTATATCTATAATTTGTTAATTATCATATCGTGTGTGTGGCCCTCGACAGCTCACCAAAACTTAAGTGGCTCTTCAGCCAAAATAATTGCCCACCCTGATCTAAAAGTTAAACTGTTCACAAGAAAGGAAGGAGAGATGCACCAAAGCATTTTCAAAGCATGAGGAGAATGGCAATGGCCACACTTGCCCACACTTTAAAGCAGCTTTTAATTTAATGGGTGAGATGCTCAGTGCTCTTGAACTGTGCCAAAGAGTGCCAAGCTGAGAAGGTCTGTTGATTCAACCCCAATACTGCCAGGTGTAACTTAAGGCTGTTCATGTTCCTCTAGGGCATGGCTTCCCAACCTCTTCCTTAGCATGACCCCATGTAAACACTGGAAGTTTAAATGATGCAGACAAGATCAACAAAGTAGGATCCTTCCTTGTCATTACTTTTACTGCTAGAGCTTGAATCAGAAACTTTTTGCAGAAACACATCCATCTTAGATTTCTCCGTCATGTAAAATGCTCAGCCAGCCAGCATCGACATATTGATTTTATGTCAACTTCCTGTAATATACAAGCGCCTTGTGTCAGAGCTGCAGCTGTCATGTATGGACAAATAACTGTCCTGCTCTTCGCACACCATGGCTGGATGATGTATGGCATACACCTGAGTGGGCATCTGGGAGAAGTGGCAGGAACAGGCCAGGCAGGGGCAGTGAGCCACCTGGGACTCCAGCCAGGATGATTTGGACTGTGGCCCCAAATCCTTACCAACTGCTGCTCCAGAGTCCATCACAGGCACAAACTGCAGGGGAAAGTCAGGTGTGCCTCAGCTCAGCTCTGGAGTGAATCAGAATTTTTTTTCTTCAAACTTTTCCTAAGAAAAATGCAGATTTTTGTCAAAATTTTGCAAAGTGTCTCTTTTGATGATTATTTTTATGGGGGGGAAGTCCTGTTTGGGCATTTTTGGAATGAAAATGTTTATTGTTAGCTTGGAAAGGACTTTTTTTTACAAATTATTAAAAAAATTTAAAACGTTTAAAGGCATTAAAAAGGCAAAACTAAATTTTTTGGGGGGAGGGGAGCATCAGGGTACGAGACAATATTTTTTCGTAGAAAATCTTGACATTTTCATTTGTAAGCCAAATTTCTGAAATACCTGTATATTCTGATGAAATGGAAGATCTGTCACTTTCCTAGCCTTGTTCCCCTATTGTGTGCTTTCCTTTGAGTTCAGGAATGTTGCAGACCACCCCTATCAAACTTTCCTGCCCTTTCCCACGTTCACTGGAAGAGAGCACCCAGAGACTCCCTGTGCCCGAGGTGATTGCGCCTAAAAGCTTGCAAAGAGCTGTGGCCCAACTGCTCAGCTGGTCTAATGAAAGACATCACATCTACGCAAAGTACCTTGCCTGAAAAGGATAGTGCATCTCTATTCTGTTCAGGCTGATGGAGTCGATTCACTTAATGGCTCATTATTATATCTCTAATTTTTGCTAATCTTACTCCACTCCAAAGGTGTTAGCAGCTCTCTCTTGTTTTTAATGGTTTTGGTGTTCCACTATTAAAGCTATCTTTTCTTCTGCAATTTTGTTTTCTGTTTGCCATTCCTGGTACTTTCTGTTTCACAGCCTTGCAGGCTGTTTTTTGCCCTAGCTAAAATCTGTAACTCGGGTGTAGTAATATTTACTTAGATGTAGAAATGACTGACAGTAAAGTATGAATAAGTTACGTACATTTAATTATAATGGCTACAGGAAAAAATATTACCGTATCTTTTGATTATTTTGACTACTTTTCCATCCTTTGGTGCAGTTTTTCTACATTAGTGCACATTCCAAGTCTTCCAGGCCACTTCGGGGTCTGCCGGGGAACACACGGGGGGCCCCCGCACTGCCCTGACCTGGCCATTGGCCACAGGGGGACTCCGGGTGCACCCCCAGACCCAGAGGCACCAGTTGCTGAGCCATGGAGGCGCCCCCAGCATGCTCCTCCGTGGACCCCGAAATGTTTCTGGTCTACTTCCCAGCCTGCTGCCGAGTGCACTGGGGAGCCCCTGTGCTTCCCTGGGATGCTCCACGTGCCCCAGCACTGCAGCAGTCACGAGCCCCTGCTACCTAGAGGAGTGTAGAAAAAACATTTAAAGCTGTCTTTATGTCCTAATCGCTGAATTTGTCCAAATCTCTCCAAATCAATTTGATTTGGAGAGATCAAAGGGTCCTCTGATTCAGTTCGGATTTGGAGATTTGGTCACCGAATCGGGCTTGTCGTAGAGCACTGAGATGCCCTGCTCCTAGAGAGCGGGAGCTGCTAGAGAAAAGCCCTAGCAGGGTGTAAGGAGCCCAGCTGTGGGCAACCGGGAGGTCAGCTGACTGTAGGGAGCCAGGCCTGGCTCTCACAGAGCCCAGGAGCGGAGGCTTTACTCCCTGCCAGCAGCCAAGGAGGCAGGAGCGCCCAAGTCAGGATGTGGGAAGAAGTCTGACTGCAGGTACAGCTTACGGCAGCTCTAAGATGCTTGAGCAATGCTAGTTTGTGCTGCTGTTTATTGCACCGGTGGTCTGGGTGAGGCTAGTAGGGGTTGGAGGAGGCCTCGTAGGGGACCCACAGGAGCGTGGGGGCCCCAGCACCAGTAACAGTGCTGCAGCTGGGGTGCATAGACCCCATCCATCCCCAGAGAGGGGCACTTGAGAAGCCCTAGTGTGGGCGCGGTGAGCCCCGGAGAAGGGGGCAGCACTGTGGAAGGCCCCAGAGAAGGGGATGACGTTCTTGAGAAGGCCCAGAGTGGGCACGGAGCACCCCAGGAGGGGGTGGCAGTACAGAGGGGGCCCAGAGAGACTGAACAGCATCTATCCCAACTGCGAGGCTTGGGGCGTGGCGTAACGGGGGGTAGGAGCCACGCATAGCCCATAAGGCTAGGGTGCCCCAAAGCACCTGTTTGCAGGACAAGACCCACGACGCGTCCGGGAAATCACAGGGTCAGAATGAACAGAGGGACGTGACCAAGAGGGCGTCAGCAGCCTCCCAACTTTATCTAAACATCAGAGATGTGGCGAGCGAGAATCAGAGGGCGTCCTTGGCCTGACTTGGCACGGAAAGGAGGGCCTTAAGGAGATCACGACCCCCCGGTAGGACCCCACCTGCAGCCGTGCTGAATCTCCACTAAATCGAATCGGGGACCAGAGCTTTGCACAGCCCTATTGGCTGGCTTGCACAACCTAGCATACAGAAAGCCCAACACCTGCCTGACACGCATACCTCTACACGCTGCCCCACACCCCTCTGCACACATCCACCCCTCCACACACATGCAGTGTACAAGAGTAAGATTTTATTTGGTGCTGTTATGTAATTGTCTCTATAAAAATGAGTCAAGAAAACATAAATCGGGGCAAACATTATTTTTAAAATAAAATAAAAATATGTTATAGTGGATGTTTGATTTAGGCATATGATTTTATTAAAATATATAATGTGTTAAAATGATATCTTCTGAAAGATTTTATGTGTGTGTCCTTTGACGGCTCACCAAAATTCATTAAGTGGCCCTCCAGCTGAAATAATTGGCCACCACTGTCTTAAACTGAACAATATAGCAGTAGGTCCCTACCATTTTACCATATTTACTGAAATATAAGTTAGATTTTTCCCCCCCCCAATCAACATGGGGGGGATTGTCAAGCCGCTTGTCTTATATTCACGAATGAAGTAGAGAGGGGAGCTAGTGACTGCTGTGGCTCCGACTGGCCAGAGTCACACGCACAGCAGCCCCTGCCCCACCCCCACCATTGCTGCTCTTCCCTCCCCCCTCAGACAGGTGCAGCTTAGCCCCAGCTTAGGCTGGGTATGGAGCACATGAAAACTCCTTCCCCTGCCTGGCCAATCAGCAGCACTGACACTGCTGAATGGCTTGGCAAGGGCTGAGTTTCCTCTTGCTGTGCTCCAGGATGGAGCAGGCTAAACGGCATCTGACAGTAAAGTCTGGGGGGAGGGAGAAGAAGCATAGACTGGGGAGCAGGTGGGGAAGAGGCAGAGACGGGGGAATAGGGCGAGGGGCAGAGGTTGTGGGAAGCTTTGGGGTGCAGGTAGCAGGAAGGCTGCAGGCAGAGGAAGTGGGTGGGGCAGAGGGCAAATCCCCTGCTTTTCCTGCTGTTGCAATAGGGGGAATGGGATTGGAGGCAACCCTCCCATACTTAAATGTTATACCTGGAAAATTCTCACAAATGTATAAATTTTCTGTATATAGAATCTTATTGCGGGGGGAGGAGGGTGTCTTGTATTCAGGGTTAAATAAAATTTTGTGTGAAAAATATGTGTAGTGTTATATGTGAGGATGCACCATACCACCTGCACTCCCCTTGTCAAAATTCTAGATCCACCCATGCTTGTATGTCTGGGAGGTTCAGGGTTGTCCCTAGCCAACCCAATGATTCTGTCTATGACCTAACAATGGGATCACATGCTAGGGCAAAGAGAAGAAAGAGCCCCCTTCCCCCCCCCTTTCCTCATTTGTTTCAAGTTAAGAAATCTACCAAACAAAAGAATTCTACTAAACTGAAACACCGCTAGTCCCCTACCGGGGTCTTGGCCCCTCGATCAAGTCGCTACCCGCGACTTCACCTGCTAGCCCTCACTCTCCGGGCTGGCTACCCACCACTCCTTGTCTTGTTCCCCCGGAAGCGACACCCTCTCCCGGTTCTCCCTGCCGTAGAGCCCTCTCTCTGGGTCCACCTGGTTCTTTCGGCCCCTCTCCGGGTTGCCCCAGGGCTTCCCTCTCCCACCTCGGTGTGCCCTGGCTGCAGTCTTCTTTCTGGGTCTTCTCAGGGCTGCGGGCCGTGGGCCCCTCCACGCATCCGCCGCTTGCTCCCTGCTCTTCCCTGGCTCACCAGTTAAAGATGTGCCATCCTCTGGCGTCCGTCTCTCTCTGGGCTCTTCTTCTCCGTAGGGCACACCGGCCGTTCGTCCCGGCGTTCCGCGCCTCCCGGGCTCTCTCTCCGGTTCACAGCACATGTCAGCAGTCGGCTCTGGCAAGCCGTGCCTCCCAGGCTCGCTCTTCTGCTCAGAGCCTGCTCCACCCGCTCTGCCGCTCCAGCTGCTTCTACCACGGCCTCCGCCCGGCAGCCACGTGCTTCCCCCTCTCCTGGCTGCAGCTGCTTCTTTTATCCTCTCCGCCCAGCACCTTGGGCTGACATCACCCGCCGACCACAGGTGTTTCAGGCCATTGTTCCTGCCGCGCGTGGGGCTCTCCGGTGATCCTATGGTGAGTAACTGCCATTTTCCTTTCCTTCTGCCACTCGCGTCTGCCTCTGTGGCTCCTTTGGGGAGCTTTGGCGTGTCCCCAGGGTTTCTCCCCTTGTGACAAGCACCCCTGATAAACTTATAGGTGGCCACCAGGTTACCCCTGAGCCTGCGCTTTTCCAGGCTGTTTTCCTGACCTCTGATCATTTGCTTGTCTCTCCTCTGCACCCTCTCAAGCTTCTCCACATCCTTTTTGAATTGTGGAGCCCAAAACTGGATGCAGTACTCTGGCTGTGGCCTCACCAAGGCTGAGTACAAGGGGAGAATGACATCCCGGGATTTGCTTGAGAAGCATCTATGGATGCAAGCCAGTATTTTGCTCGCTTTACTAGCCGCAGCATCACACTGAAGGCTCATGTTCATCTCGTGAACAACCATGACTCCCAAGTCCCTTTCATCTGTAGTGCTAACCAGCGTAGCACCACCGAGCCTATAAGGATGCTTCAGGTTTTTCCTCCCAAGGTGGAGAACCTTGCATATTTTTGGTGTTGAACACCATTAGGTTCTTATCCGCCCATTTCATGAATCTGTCCAGATCTGCCTGGATCACCCTCCTGTCCTCAGGTGTGGATGCTTTAACCCAGAGTTTGGTGTCATTGGCAAACTTGGCCAGTCCGCTTCTGACACCAATGTCCACATCACTGATGAAGATGTTAAATAGTATAAACCCTAGGACAAAGCCTTGAGGGACCCCACTGGTCACAGTGTACCAAGGCGATTGGTTCCTGTTGACCACCACCTTCTGGGTTCTACTGCGGAGCCAGTTCCCCAGCCAGCGGATCATGTGACATCACCTCTTGGCTAAACTGGCTAACTGCAGCCTTGAACATGGGATACCAGATCAAAGGCGTTTTTTAAAGTCAAGATATCACCTGGACAAGGGGGAAGAGATCAATGTTGTATAATTCACCTGGTCATAAAAGGAAATGAGATTTGTGGGTAGGTCTTGCTTGACCACAAACCCATGCTGGGTACCTCTCAGGATGCTGCCGTCAGCTAGCCTGTATGGGATGGCCTCTTTGATCACCTTTTCCAAGACCTTCCCCAGGGTAGAGGTCAGGCTGCTGGGTTTTTAGTTTGCCGGATCTACTTTCCTCACTTTCTTGAAGACAGGCACCACATTGGCCTTCTTCCAATCATCAGGTACTTCACCAGAGTGCCAAGAGCTCTCAAAGATCTGTGCCAGGGACTGAGCTATGATGCTTGCCAGCTCCCTGAGTACCCTAGATGTAACCCATCAGGGCTGGCTGACTTGAAGGTATCAAGCCTGTCAAGATGTTCCTTCATGAGGTCAGCTTCATTGGAGGGTGTGGCGGACCAGTAGGGGGCGCTCCTGCATTGAGCCGCCTACCTCACTGCGCCCAACCACCTTCCAGGCTCCGAGTGCCCTCCCTGGGGTGCCTCACCTCTGGCCCACCCTTCCCTGGAGCACACCCGCTAACCTGGGGTTCCCGCTGCCACCATACAAGGCTCTGGACTCAATTCTGGCTCTGCGCACCTTGGAGAACACAGGCCTGATCGTCCACTGGGTCCTAGACCTAATACAGGCACTTGGGGCACGTCCCCAAATCAGGGCCTTATTTGGGAAGCCTCCCTTAGTCCACAGACCTAAGGGACCTCCTAGGCATAATTTAGACCCACCCTTCAATAAGTCTCCCACACTGGTCACAAAGGAGAACTTTACTGATTTACAGGGGGTAGGGTGAAAACCGGGTGAAAGGTAGAACAATATCAAAGGAATCCTATAGAGCAAACTAGAATGGCTGAGGTAGCCGTTTAAACACACATCTGAGTTACTGTAAGCTAAATATCTAGTCTGATCTTGAGTAGCTTGCTTGCACGCATCATCCAGAGGTGGTTGGCGTTTTCCTCTGGAGGCAGGTCACTCTTTGAGCCTGTGGTTATGAGGAGAGAGCCTGTTTCAGATTTACCTGGATGACCGCATAGCTAATGGATGCCTTCTTCCTGACCCGGGCCTTTTTAATGACCTCTCTGACCTCAGCAGCCCTGTCCAATCGAAGCTGCCAGTGCTGGCCACAAGCCGACCAATCTGAAAAAGCATCACTGGCTACCTGGGCTGGTGAACTGGGCTTCCCCCCCACCTCCCCAGGTGACCAGAGCATCCGCCTCTGAGGCACCAGGCTTTTGTCATATAGACGGGGGAAGATCCCCGCCCTGAGGAATTCAACACCAGCCTTTCATGCTGGCAGAGACAGATGTCTGGAGAGGGATTCAACGTGGACAAGTGCAGGGTGATGCATCTGGGGAGAGGCAACCCCCAGCACACATACTGGCTGGGAAGCTCCCCTCTTGCTAGCACGGTGGA
>JAGPOW010000729.1:236245-275601 GCA_030014935.1 Caiman crocodilus | reverse complement strand
GTCCTGTGACCCTGGCACTCGTTCCTGCCACTGGCGGGGGGTCAGACTAGATGGCCTGCTCTAGGCCCCTTCTGACCCTAGGTACTATGATACTATGACACAGATGGTGGCATTTCTGCCACAGAGGGCAAGGAATCTCCCTCACCTGGGCCTCCCTGATCCATAGTGGGCAGGACTGTCCCATGGGACAGTTGAAAAATTGACACAAAGTACCCATTTAGCCATTTAAGTTTGCTTTTTCCTGAGCATCAGTTGTCAGTGCCCCATCTCATTTAACAGCGGTCCAATGTTACCCTTGCGTTTCCTTCGGCTCCCCACATACCTAAAAAGGGACTTTTTTATTTTCCTTGATATTTGTAGCTAGCTGCAGTGCCATCACCTCCTTGGCTTTCCTGATTTGCTCTCTGCAGATCCGGACCAGAGCAGAGTATTCCTCCTTGGTGGCAGTTCAGTCCTCCATCCTATGTAGGTCTTCCTTTTAAGATGTAGGAGGTCTGCTGGTTCCCTGAAGAGCCAAGGGGGCTGCTGTGCCTTTTTGCTGCCTAATTGAAGTAGGGCACTTCACTTTATCAGGCTTCTTGGAAAACCCAAGCTAAAATTCTGGCCCTTTCTTATCAGTAAAGCTGTAACCATGAAGTGTACCTGATGTAGTTCCATGGGACCATTTTCTGGATCCTGTGTGCATGTAGAGTGGTGCTCAACATAAATCTTAGAGTTTGTTATGAATCATGTTCTCTCCAGACTAAACTAACCCCCCACTCCCCAACTTCATTGTGTGGGCAGCAAGTGTCATGTATTTCCCAGCGTGTCATATATGGAATCTATGTGACTTGACTTCAGTATCAGGATTTCTAAGCCACAAATTATAAAGCCTTAAATCTAGAAAATCTCAAATTTGGGATGAAATGTGTTGTTTTTTGCAGCTGTGATAGGTTCTTCAAGGAATTCACAGTGAAATCAAACTACTATGGGAGGGATTTTAAAAATAATTCCACAGTGACCTAACTCTTCTCACTATGGTGCAGACTGTAATTAGAATAGACTTAAGCCATTGCTGGGCACTTCTGAAAATGCCATGTTAGAAGACCAAATAACTGTTTCCTATGTAGTTGGAATTAGAAAATCTGTTGCTGAAAGCTATGTGGAAAAGTTCCTGGATTTGTCTTTCCTGGGATCCTGAGCTCCTTAATGTTATTTAGGGAATATTTGGGGGTGTTTCAGTATTAGTTTTTTGGAAAAGAGCCTGAAATGAATATCAGGGCTTGCAATTGTATCTGAATTCTGTGGCCTGTGTTTTTACTTGTAAAACAATGAAATGCTCATGATCATTGCAGGTGCAACATTAGGGGAGTTAGTGAGTATTCCACCCTACTTTGTGCAGAGAATTGGGAGACGGTAATGTACGCAGACCTGTACCACTTCGATCCACTAAACACTCAGCCTGGCCTGGAGTGGGTTTGGGGAAAGATGAAGGTAGATCAGGCTCAAAGTAGCTGCCTATGAAATAAAATTCAAAAACAGAAAAACTCTACCTGGCAAAGATCTTTAACTTTGTTTAAGAGGATGAGAGATGCAAACAAGTCGCATTGAAGCAACATTAGGCCTAATTAATTTCCACCTGTTTTCTATTTGCCAACCTATGATATTGGTCATATCCAAGGCATTCCTTGGGAAGGTGGGGACTGAAAGACAGGTTGAGAGAATTGTTTTTTCTGACAGTGTTTACCATATTTACTTGACTCCAAGACAATGCATTTTTCTCTTTTTAACACAGGGGCAGGGAGCTCCTTATCTTGGAATTAAGTACAAAGTGGTGCGGGGTAGCCAGCTATGTTGGGGTCAGAGCCACAGCTGCTGGCTGCCCCTCTCCACCACTTCTGCTGCCCATCTGCCTGCCCCCCCCCCTTCTGCTGGCTGCAGACCTGCTACAGCGCAGGTCGTGGAACACATGCTGGCTCCAGCCTGCTGACAGCTGTTGTGGCAGTGGCAGCTCTGGCCTGGTCCCTGCAGCTGTCCGCACTGCCGCTGCTACAGAGCCAGCCGGCGGCTGAAGCGACCAGGTTGGACTGGGGCTGAAGCCCTGCCAAAGGCCAGAAGGTGGGGGAGGAGAGCAGACCGGGGAAAAGAGGGCATAGGGGCAGGTGGGGCGGGGTCTGGCACCATGAGGAAAGACTGATGCCGCGCGGGGGGGCACATGAGCGGGGCAAGTAGCAAGCTGAAAGTGGTGGGCAGGTAGTATGGGAAATAGTGTAGCAGGGCTAGTGGCAGGGATCAAGCTGTTTGACCCTGCCCCACTGCCTCCCCCACCACCTGCCCCTCTGCTGCCTTTCCTCTCACCTTTCCCTCTCTCACCTGCCCCCTGCCCCTGTTTCCCCTGATGCAATGGTGAGTGGGATGAAATTAAGACAATCAGCCAATAATTATAGATTTGTTAGAATCTAAATGTTTCGTCTCTAGAAGGTAACTACTATATTGGGTGATCATCTTGAATTCAGAGTCTTCTTAGATTTGGGTTAATACAGAAATTTCCCACGCTAAAAAGATTTGGCGAGTGTTGCTGAATCCCTACAACTGTGTGTGCATGAAACAACCTTTATAGAGTGTGTGGTATATGATTACTTCTGTCTGGTGCCGTGAAGTTTGGGCTGCTCGCCAGTTGTTGCTATTCCGAATGCTTACCCGGCCTGCCATGCAGAAGGCAGTGAGGGTGGCACCTCGTATTCCAAGGAGTGCAGCTTCAGAGGCGACTCCTCCGGGGCATATATCAATATACTATAAGGCTTGTTTGCCCTATAATATCCCATTACCCACGAGACTCATTTAGTCTCTTACTGCATAGGTCTCATTGATCTAAGAGTGAGTGAATATTTTGGTTAATGAACTTTGTATGACATCTTTTATGTCAAGGGTGCTTTAAAAATACTTAGCTCTTGCCATGGTTTTTTAGCTATGTTTGAGAATGAAGACATTAACAGACTTTCTAGGGAAGGAAGAGCCTGTTTTTGGTGCGTGTCTTAGCCCCCTGTGATGGGTTACGCAGCTCTCCTGAAGGACAGAAAAAGCCTGCCCAACTTACAAGGACATGCCAGTCCATTCCTCCATGCAATAACATGTGCAACTGGCCTGTATTAGGGAAGCAGTCCATTAAAAATTAGAGGTCCTTGGCTTGAGGAAAAGCATACTCTAACACCTGTTCTAAGAAGACTTCTCCCTGTAGGGTCAAACGCCATATAAGATGGTAAGCTCTTATCACAGCCTCCTTTGTGTTCAGAGGGTGATGGTTGCAACATGTATAGAATCAGGGTAGTTGATTATAAATTGTCTCCCTTGCTTTTTGCTTTTTTTAATCAAACCATGATTAATCCAAATAATTAAATGTACACCCTGACCTTCTGCAAAAGACATCAATTAGTTTTAGGAAGTTTTAGTTAAGTTGTTGGACACGTCTTGTTTTCATTAGCCGTGGTTTATCCTTTCTACCCCGAATGGATTCTTACAATGGTTATGGTATTAGGTTCTGTTTCCGTGGTGCTATGTGCCCCATTTTGAGCTACTGTATCGGAGATTCATAGCATAAATTAGGCAATGCTGAAGATATTGTACACTTTCTCATTGATACACACTACACACAACTGACAAGTCTCAGTAATAATCACACAGGGCACATGTACACGAGAAGCTTTACTGTTTACACTTGAAGACTCTTACTTTGCAGTAAATTAGTCTACTGCACAGTTAATTTGCTACCTGCAAATGCGGGACTGAGGTTTCATGAGTGGCTGCAAAGGGATACCCTGGAGATCTTTTACTAGCATGTGGTGGGTGGGTGGGCTGTACTCAATGTCATATGAATTCATATAGGAGCCATAGTATGGCTACACTGATTCTCTGTCTTTTGCTGCCTGGTTATTGAGGAAGGTTTTTCCCCTCTAGCACCCTTGTACATGTCCCTTTGCAAAGTTTCTTTATATGATCTTTATCAGGGTTCTGGATTTGTCTCAGTGTGTCCCATACATGTATTTAAAGAATGCTAATAGAAAGCTGGCTGTCCACAGGAGAGGCATAAAAGAGAAGCTGGGAACCCAGGGTAGCAGTGGTGTACAGGGAAGCATTGACTTCTGGTTGCTGGTGTGGCAGAGGAGATGGATATTATTCCCCTGCAAACCCCTCCTACCCCAAATTGGCACCCAGAGCTGCTGCCTCAATCGCTCTGCCTTAGTTATGCTCGTGGAACGGTTCTGGTCTTCTGTACGATGTCTCCATTAGAACTTAAAGGGACGTGTTATGAACAATAGCATTTTAATAGAGTAGGCCAAAAATCTTCAAATAGAAAACAAGTTTTTATCACAATCAATATTTTCTGTGGGGCAAAGTATAGATCTTAATTAAAAAGAGTTTTATTTTCATTCTGTTTGGATCAACTGTATTGTGTTGACTGAAAATTAAGAAAATATTCAGTGAGACATTTCTGTATTGAAATGGTTTGATAAATGTTGTTTGAAAATTTGATTTTTCAATTTTTTTGCTGCCCCAATTTGTGACTAAAATAAATATTAAAATATTGGAATTTCCCCTGGAGTGGAAATAACATTTTCCAACTAACTGTGTTTTAATGAATGCAAAAAAAGTGTTGTCCTTGATTAACATAGAGGTTTTTATTGGTTAGCACTGCGTATAAGTCATGCCCATCTTCATACGGTTCTAGTTCAAGAGGAGTAATTGGTCTCTGAGTAGATTCTGTGGTTGCTTTTCAACTTGGTGGGGTAACAAGCTCAGAAAAAATGAAAAGCAGGCAGAAATAGTGAATCCTTAATGCTGTTATCATTTTGAGCACTCAGGGAATACAGGATCCAAATTGTGCAGGATTTACCTAAGTGATTTTTATTTTTCAGAGAAGTTTGCCCATAATTATTCCCTAAATATAAATTATAAGAGCTGGTAGGAATATTTTTTTCCCAAATACCATTTTTTGGGGTTGGGGAAAGGCCAGTGAGAGATCCACGCTGGTGCTTTTGGCTTGTGCTTTTGGACACTGGGCCAGGATGTGGGAAGTTTGGGTTTGAGCTGCTGCTCTGTTTGAGCAGGATTGATCTAGAATGAAAAACTCTGTTATGAACCAGGCAGAACCAGGGTTTGAACATCAGTAGGCACATCCACACGTAAGCCTATGTTGCCACAGTGATCACATGGGTCTACACATGATTGGCAGCTATATTGCTGCACTGGTGCACTTCCCCATTTTAGCGTGCTGTTATGGCAATGGAGTGGTGAAATCTAATCATGCGCTGCACACACAGCACATTACGGGTGGTTACTGCACCATGCTTTAGTATTTCCAAAAGAAAGTACTTGAAGCACAGTGATGCGGAGATGTACTCGGTGTCCTGCATCCCAGGCCAGTGCTCTGACCTGTTTGTCTCTCCCCCACAATATTTTGATGTAATTGGCTTGCAGATGCAATTGAAAGAGTATGTTTTTGAAGAGACTTTGAAAGAGCCAATTCAAAGAACAATTGGAGCAATTGTTCCAATGTGCAATGAAAACAAATTTCCAAACCTTGAAAATGACTGCAGAACAGAATTGTTGTTTTCCGGTCAACTTTATAATTGATTTAGATTTATTCTCTGAGTTTCTAAACGCTGGAACCAAGGGAGTAGATATTATTGAAATTAATTGTCCTGCTGCTGGAATAGCTTTGACTGACTATATGCCATTGTTACAGCTTTAATCTCCTTCCTATTTGCACCCTTTAAAAAAAAAATCACTTCCCTGGGCACCTGGTATTTATAATGCTAGCCAATGTTTTGTTAAAATGCAAGAGGCTGGATTAAGTTTCTGCGGTGACATATTAAACTAACTGTAGCTATTTTTGTGTTATAGCAGAACTTGCCCTTCTGTCTTGTGTGTGAATCCATCATCGCTCCAGACTTAGTTATTCTTACAGACCAGAATTCAACTGGGGGAATTGCAACAGAAGTCTAAGTAGTCAAACTCTCAATGTAATACTTTATTGTTAAATTTATATCCCAAAATCTTTCTTTCCTTTTATTTTGAAATAAGGTGCACTGGTCACAAATGTTGTCAGATGATTTCAACTCAAATGGTGGCATGAACCAAAATGGGGGACGTCAGAGGCAGGGCTTATGGAACAGAGGTGGATGAAGATTGGAATAACCTACTTTAGAATTCAACCTTCTCATTGCACGTCCCCAGATGTACACACACTTGCACACATGCACACACAAACAGCAGTCCATCTCCTTGAGCTCTTGATTTCCTAACACAAAACCCAACTTTTTGTGGTCTTTGTGGGTGGAACACCCACCGCTTGTTTAATACGTACTAAAGAAACAATTATGATAAAATAACACCCTTTACTTCAATGTTTCCATGTTGTAATCTAAAAGTAAAACTGAACCCGAACTTAGTTTGAGGCTCAAGATGATTCACGTAACCTGTATGGGTTTTGGTGGATCCCTGCCCTGCAGGATTTGAGAGTAGAAGTGCTGGAACAATATTAGTAAGCTTGCCCCAGGAGCTCTTGACTGGTTTTTCCAGTGCAGGTTGTTTCAATAGGTGAGAGATGGGATTGATCTGTGAAGTTCTGGTGCAGGCCAAACTTTGTCAGTGTTTAGATCTGGTGATTTGGTTTGTTTCGGATCAGTGGTGAAGTCTGGGTCTGAATCGGAGGTGGTTGTAGGATAAGAGTTATTTTGCAGCCACTTTTAAATTTGTTTTGGATCTCCATTGTTCTGAATGCTTTCCTTACCTGGAAACATCTCAAAATGTTCACTTTCAAATTGGAAAGGTCAGACCTTCGAGTCAGGGTGCTCTTGTGTCTCCTCTCTGCAGGAAATCGGAAAATCCACCTTGGATATCAGATGTCTTCTCATAAGAATCACTCACTTGATAAATCTCCATTAAATTATTCAGTTTGGACTAAACAGGGCTATCCAACCGGCAGCCTGCAGGTCAAATCTGTAAGTCTATGATGCAGGACCAGATTAACCCTTTAGCAAGCCCTAGGCAAATAAACTCATAGGCCCCTACTGCAATACTATATATTACTTTTTCACTCAATAATTATATAAAATAAGCACAACTGGGCCCTTCCTTCACTTAGGGCCCTAGGCATGTGCCTAGTTTGCCTATGTGTTAATCCAGCCCTGCCATGAGGCGTTAACTTGTGGCCCCTGAGCTCCTGGTCCAGGCTCCATTTTCCCCAATCACTCTCCAGCTGCAAACACCAGTGACTCTGGGCTTCTTGTCCCTCCTGCAGCATTCACTTCTTGCCTCTGCCTGTGAGGGTGGGTGGGATGGCATAGGAGCCTGTTATTCACCACTGGGCCTAAACAAACTGAATCAGACCTAGCCATTGACAAAGTTTGGTCCAGATCAGAGCTTCCTAGATCATTCCTTCTCTAATCTATCGAAACAACTTGCACTGGCCCTTGGTACCCATGCAGTGCAGCATGGCAGAGGTGGGGTTGCAGCAGAGGAAGATGCCAGCAATGGGAGGGAGGGAGGGAGGGAGGGAGGGGGCATGTTCCTTAGGGCTGTGCGAAATAGCACTGTTTCATTTTGACTTCCGTTTCGCTGTTTCAAAGGGACAGTGTTTAGTTTTGCTGTTTTCAAGTGCTGTTCCATTTTGTTTTGTCGAAACGGTTCCGCTGTTTCGATGTGTTTCAGCGTTTGCCCTTAGGCTGTAATGGGGAATCATGAAAATGCCTATAACTTTGTAATTTCTTTCCTGATTCAAATGAAAACAGCAGGGTTAGTAGCCCCTGTTGAGGCCACAGTGCCTGTCAGATTTCAAGGAGATAGGTGCAGGGGTTTCTGGGAAACTGCACTTTGTCATGGAGTAGGTCCCTAGAAATAGCCATGATACCCCTAGGGCCCTGTGACCTTGCCAGGCCTGCCCTGCAGGTGCCTTCTTTCCTTATTTGCCTCCACATCTTGTTGGAAAAGATAATAGATGAGGAAGCTGCAAGCAAGCTTCAGCGCAATCATGGTCCTAATGGACCCACTAAACCCAGTAGGTTTTTGGACCCCTTGCTGAGACCTACTCTAAATAGGTGCCTCAAGGGGACACCCTAAGCTTTATACCACATCCCATACCTCACATGTAGTCTATCGATATTGTCCCTCTAATGAGGTCTCCGTTTCACTCGACCTTCTATTGTCACTGGACTCTTTATGTCCCTGTTGCTGCGCCCTCACTAGCGCTTGGGCCTCTACACAACATGGTAGTGTGCCTGATGAAGCCTCCTTTTTTCCTATAGCCTCAGCCTAGTCTAACAGTTTAACTAACAACTCATAAGTAAACAGCAGAGTAGCACTAGCGTCTCAGGCAGGAAAACTGTCACAAAACCTTTCCTTTCCTTTCCTTTCCTTTCCTTTCCTTTCCTACAGGAGGTTCTTCTCTAGCAGCTACCGGAGAACTCTCCCTGCCAGCCCCAGCCCTGGGGCTTGGATGTACCCAGGGCCCTGCCTCCTTCCGGTCAGCTGACCAGGGACAGGTGCTAGGGGTGTAGGTTGCAGCTGTGTTGGTCTGAGAACATGGCAGACAAGGATCTTTAGGTCAATTGAATATCTTTTAGTAGACCAACTGAATAGTTGAAGAAATATATTGGCAAGCTTTCAGGTTGAAATCACTTTTCATAGATGAGCCTTTGCATGCCCCTTCATCCTGGATACAGAAACTCATGGACTCAATATAGATATTAGAATTATGACCCACTACAACCTTCCAGACATCTGACTCCCCAGGTACCTCTCTACTTTTACCTGCTACATTCCCGTTCCCCCTTGACCCCAGCCTGTCCCTCACCCCCTGATGCCTCCATTTCCATTTGTACTGACTTACATTCTTTCCTGCATTGCACGCCAGCCTCTAGCTTCTTCACTATTCCTTCCATCTAGGAACGGCGCACACACCAACTGCAGGTGTTTCCTCAGCCTGATGAAGGGTTTTTCAGCCGGAAAGCTGGCATCCCAGTCAGCTCAGCTGAGCTTACCTGGAGCCTCACAACTCCACTGCAACCAGCAAGCCTCAGGCCTGTCAAAGATGTGATGGGTCTGGGCTCTCCCCAGCGAGGATTGTGTGTGCATGTGGTGGCTTGAGGTTATAAGGTGCCTCCTACTCTCCTTTCACCAGGGAGATCCTTGGTCCTGGCATTTCCTGGGGCTGCTGTGCCACCAGCAGTCCCACCAGGCCCCCTGACCATGGCAGGATGCAGTTTTAGTGGTCATGCCCAGGACCTGGAGTCTTCTCCTTCCCCATAGCTCCTGCCCATACTTCCAAGTTCATCCTTGCATGGGAGCTCAGCAGGGACATGTTCTTCCCTGCCGGATGGTGATACAGTGAGTGCCCCTTCCAGCTCTGAGAGTGGGACAATAAGCAGTTGTGAAACCCAAGGGTAAAAAAAAAATGAAGGAAGTGTGGATGGAGTGAGGAGGGTGGCACTCACTTAGTTTGTACATGGAGCTTAGGGAACCCCAGGGATGGGAGGTTCACCTTCAGGAACACCAGCTGCTCCACCAAACCAGGATCTAAGAAGGTGCGGTGGGGTGTCACTACATCCCCTGCAATTCTGAACACCCTCTCGCTTGGCACACTGGTCAGTGGGCAGGATGGGTGTTCCCAGGCAACCGTGGCCAGATCTGGCTGCGGCTTGCCCAGTAGGCCAAGGGTTCTCGCAACAGCATCTCCATGTCCATGGCGAGATTAGACAGCCAAGCCCTGAGCGCTACCTGCCTGATGATGGGCTCTAGTGCCTCTGGTCCCCACCATGGAAGTCATGCCCTTGGCCCACATTGGCAGCAGCTGTGGTGGAGGAGGAGACTGGCTAATGGATAGTATTCTGGCATGGGACAGCGGATTCCCTTCTTCCATGTGCCCCTGCCCTTCTGCCTTCCTGACTGTTCACCAACACCTCCATCCAGTGATCCAGGGTTTGCTGCCGCATATGCTGACGCTCCCCTTCACTGTTGGGCCACACGTGGTGGCCAGCATGTGGACTAGACTGCAAGGGATCAAGCCATTCCCTGATGCCTGCCTTCAGCTGCCTCACCAGTGCCAGTAGGTGTGGTGATAGTGGCTTGCCCCAGCCAGGAACAGTGATCTCCTGGAACGTCTCCATTTGGTTCTGAAGTTCCCTCCCTTGCTACAGGGATCACCTGGCTAAGGAGGGCATTGCCAGCACTGAGAGTCTCAGTGGCCTCGAGGAAGGGCTCGAGGACCACCAAGACCTGGGAGATGGTATCCCACTCAGCTGTGTCAAGGGGGTTGCTGACCTCAATCTCCTTGAGCAAGGCCATGTCATGGATGGCCTTCTGTTGCTCCACCAGCCTCTTGACCATCAGGTATGTGGAGTTCCACTGAGTCTCCACATCCTGCATGATTTTTGTGCTGTGGGATGTGTCCTGCAACATCTTGTTGTGGAAGAAATCAAACTTTGCATTGTGGTTGTATTAGAGTTGGCAGAGCCATCTAGGTTTATTTAAAGCTATACAAGTGATCACAGGGAGAGTTCTCAAAGGAACTCTGACTTCTACAAGTTTACAAGCATATTTATGCTTTAGACAGCGAGAAAAGATGCAGGGTTCAGACAAAGCAACCTTGAGAGAAACAGAAAGATGTTGATCATTTGTTTGTCACACACAAGCAGTTTACTTTTAAAAAAACCCCCACTATGTTTTGGGAACAGTTATCAGCTTCTAGTTTGGTGGAAAGGAAAAGGTTAACATCTGAACAAAGACAAAACAAGGCATGAAGGTTTTTCCTCATCTTAGAACATTTTGAAACGCACAGCATCAGCATCTTTTTCCTCTTCTCTTTCTCTTTGTCTCCCCTCTTAGTCAAGTAAGAGGCCTAGTTAAACTTACTTCCACATTGTCATCCTTGATTTTCCGGTGGAAGTAGCCTGCCACCTTCCTGCACTTGGAAATAAGCTTGCTGGTGCTGCTAGCACTGTCATCAGCAGCCCTGTCCCCCTCCAAGGTGTCCCTGACAGTGAAGTGGAACTTGTGTGCCACAGCAGAGGCCAACGAAGTTGGCTTGCACTGCCTTGAACATATTGGTCCTGTTGTCAGGGACCATGAACCCATGGGTGAGCTCGCCCAATGAGCCACCCCTGCACCAATCAGTTCATGGCCCCATGATTTCAGTTCCTGTGGCACTCGCCTATCGCCTCAGCTTGAAGGAGAGCCCCCTGACAGCCTGATTGGTTGCACATGTGCCCTGTGAGGGAGAGGTAGATATGATCTCCACCCTGGCTGCTCCAGATGTTCAAGTTGAAGTGAAAGGCCATCTGTGGACCTGTCTTGCGCAGTTACTCCCTCAAGTACTCCCTTCATGCCTCATACAGGGAGGGCACTATTGTCCTGCTGAATGTGGTGCGTGTTGGCACTTGGTAGGATTGGGCCACAAGTGCCATGAGCTGCCTGAACCCTGGCTGCTCAACAAAGTCGAAGGGCTAGCCATCCAGAGCAAGCATCTCCCCAATGCTCTGGGTGATCTCGCTTGCCTTGGGAACATGCTGCCTGTGTGCCTGCCTTTCCCCCGCTGTTCTAGAATGGCTTTTCTGTGCTTCAGGGGCATGGGGACTTTCAAGCAAGAGGGGGACTTCCCTTTGAGCATGCTCCTGCTGGTGCCAGGCTGAAGAAGAGCAAGGGCAAGGGGATGGTTCCTGCAGAAATGCATCAGCATCCCTGTGGTGCTCATATGCTTTGTGCCCTTGACCTGGCTGGTTTTGGCTCGGCAGTGCAGGCAGATAGCATATGTGGGATCATCTGCCAGCTCAAAATGATCCCAGACCACACTACCCCCTTGCTTGTGGGGTGTTGGTGCGTGTGTGGATGCTGCCTTTTCCCCTGCCTTGGCAGGCATAGGCACAGCAGCAGGGGGAATGGATTCAGCTGAACAACTTACCTTCACAACCTCTACCTCAACCTCCTCCCAGATGCCTTCTGGGGAAGGAGACCTGGCTCCAGGGGAAACTTGAGGGTTGTGGAGCACAAACTGAGATGATTACCCCTCCTTCCCCAGAATTTCTCTTGATATGGCACTTCAGATCCAGCTCCAGCTCATCCTCTGGCACTGGAAGGCTCAGGCTGGGAAGTGAATTGGGGGTGGAGGAGACTGTCATGCTGGTGGTGGTGGGAGGGTTATGGCTGGTGGTGTTGGAGAGGATGCCGACTCAGGTAAGTGGCACTTCTCCCCTCCCCTTGCTGCCAGTAGAACCACAAGCCTCATCCCTGCTAGTTGTAGGAAAGGCTGTGTCTCAGTTTTGGGGCGGGGGTGGGGGGAGCAAGGATGGGATGCAACTTACAGCTCTCCCAGTACCCCTTCTTTCTCCCCTCCCTTGAAGGCTTGCCAGCTGCCTTTCCAGTATGCTTCATGGTATGTTTGGTGTGCTGGAAAACCTGTGTGGTTTTCTGTAATGTAATGTGTATTTTTGTAGATAATTTTATGTATGTATTTATGTAATAAATACAATATATAAATGTATGTATAAGGTTCCTGTATAAATTGTATATTATAATCTGAAATATATGTTGTGCTTCCCCGCGCAATGAATGGAATGCACACTGTGAGAAAACACAGATTTCTTTTCTGGGGGAAAAGAATCAAAATGAACTAACAAAAACAAAAAGAGGATTTTTTGGGAGGAATAAATTGAAAGGAATGAATATAATAATAATAATAATAATAAAGGGTATTGGGGAAGCAAAAGGTATTGGATCCCACTTGCTAGAAACAGGCTAGCCTGTAGGAAGTGATAACCTTTCTGATGCTTCTGAGCTGCTGAAAGACACAGCTCAGTAAGCTGACTGCAAGGCACAGAGAAAGCTCAGTTAAAACGATGGTTTTCACGCTGTTTTTCTGTCCCTCCACCAGAGCACTGGGATTCGAAGGGACCTCAGGGAAGTATCACAGTCACTGGCCCGCTTCACATGTCAATATCGGCGCAGTCCTTCCCTCCTCTTCCCCCTCCCTCTCCTTAGTTTCTGTTTAGCTGCAAACAAGCCTGGCTTTGAAACTCGAAATGTTTCAAAACTTTCAAAATGTTTCAAGTGCCTTAGTTTCATTTTGAAACTGTTTCAAAGTCTTGTTTCATTTTGATTTCACTGTTTTGAGCTCGCAATGTGTCAAAACAGCTTTGAAATGAAACACCTGTTGAAATTTTGCACAGCCCTAATGTTCATCTCTTGGCCCTTCAGAAGTCAGACTTTAAGCCATGTATATAAAACCATTTCATCAACGGTGCTCAGTGCTTCTGTAATTCAGACCTCAGTGTACTCCAAATCCAGAGGTCTTTGAACTTTTTACCCATCTCTGATTCTGAATCTTTTGGGCAGGTACTCACCAGCTCAGCCAGTTACTGTTAATACCTACATCCTGGCAAAAGAGTTTGTTAGAAATAAGAAATCCAGTCCCTTTCATTCAAAAGACAAGGCTTTCTGCTAACGTATTTTCTGCTACCCAGTAGCTCTCAGGTATTACTTTTTCATTCTATTAAAATAGTCTTCAGTCCCCTAAATAGTAAATCCTTGACTTGGGCGGTCAAATGCTCATCTATTTTTAATGTGCATGTTGCATGTGTTCTAAGTATCACAATTAAATGGGGCAGATCTGTGCTTAGGGTTTGTGGATGAGTTGTTAGAGTAATGGCTAATCCTTAATGGCTTACCTGGAATAACCTGAAAATGATACACATTCAAATGAGAATATATTAAGAGCTGGAGAGTAGATGCTGGAGAGTAGAGCTGGAGAGTAGATGCAATGTGCAGGAGACAGCCCGAAGTATTTCTTTATAAAGTAAATATATGCCCTTATAAGCTTAGGTGTGTTTGATTAATGTCAGTGGGGATCCCTTGCTTCCTAAAAATACCACTTCTTGTGCTTCTATAAACAGCTGTGTTTCACCCTCCTGCTATATTTTCTGAGTGCTTTCTTCTATCCTGACTCCAAGCCTTCTCCTATAAAACACTGCAGTCCCTGCTTTTGCCATTTCCTTGGTGACTGGCAGACTCAGCAGGTGCCATTCCAGCTCCTGGGCTCACTGGGATTCAATGTTTTTGTTGGGGTACCTTGATACTCCTTTTGTCAATGGTGAAGGAAGGGTTGTGGCATAAGTGACAAAGATTTATTTTCATAACTTATGAAGTTTCTAGTACCTAGGGGGAATATCCAAGAAGCCAGTTCTGCTGGGCTGAAGGTTGCTTTTTACAAGGAGAGTGGCACAGAGCAACTCATTTGGAGAACAATTGAGACTGTAGGGTTTTTATAAATTAATAATGATGCATATTGTGTATGGATATAAGCTTTCTGAAGAGACTAAAAGCTGCGCTTAGAGTGGGAAGACTGTAACACGTTCCCAGGAGGAAGTCTGATACCAGAGTAATGGAGGTGCTGTGTTTGTATCCAGAAAAACAATGTTCAGATATTTGTGTCTTAAGGCTGCAGGCCTGTAGCCCTGAGAATTGCACCTATGCTGAGAGCAGGTGAACTCTATATAATGGAGGAAGAAAAATAATTAAGTGTGAAGTCTTAAACTATGAATTTGCCCCTTCCCTCCCCCACCTCCCACAGTCTCCAAGCTTGAGTCCTTAGAGTTGCCATAGTAAAGATAGCACACAGGAAAGTGAAGGGTATATTTCTGTCGTGGATGGAATTAGGCTGTCTGATATGCAAATGCAGGTGATTCTTTTCTTTCATATTTACATTTAGACAACCATGAAACCATCATGTTCATTGACTGACGTAAGGCAGACAAATCTGATAGCAGGATTGAAGTCATGGACTTCAAAAATGCAGATTTCAACAAGCTTAGGTCACTAGTAGGAGAAATGCTGCGGGACCAAGGATTGAAGGTGAAAGGTGTGCCTGAAGAGTGGTTTTCTCTAAGGACACAATCCTTGAAACACAAAGGAAGTCTATTTCTATGTGGAGAAAAGGTAACAAAAGGGCTGGGAAGCTCTCTTGGCTAAACAGGGAAATCACAGTCATCTTAAAAAAGAAGAAAGAGGCTTATATACAGTGATAGCTCAGGGCAGGCCCCAAAGAGGACTGTTCCACAGCAGCCCCCATTTGCAGGGAACAGATAAGAAAAGCTAAAGCGGCGACCAAACTTAGGTTACCAATGGGAATCAAGGACAGCAAGAAGTCCTTCTTTAGGTACACCGGGAACAGGAAGAAAACAAATGGGGGCATGGGGCCATTGCTTAACACTCAGAGCTGGTTACCAGCACCCAGGAGAAAGCTGAACTCCTGAATGACTACTTCACCTTGGTCTTTCACCAGAACAAGGGGAAAACAATACCAGGTAGAGTTCAGGATGAGCATGGTAGGAATAATTGCCTTCCTACTATTGCAGTAGAATTGGTGTATGACCAGTTAAAAAAATTAGACATATACAAGTCAGCAGGACTGGATGATCTTCATCTGAAAGTGCTGAAGGAGCTGGTTGAAACCATTGCAGAACCCCTGGTAAAACTCTTCCATAACTTGTGCTGCTCTGGAGAAGTCCCTGAGGACTGGAAGGGGCCAATGTTGTGCCCATTCACAAGAAGGGTAGGAGGGAGGACCCAGGTAACTATAGTCCAATCAGCAGAACTTTCATTTTAGGGAAGATCCTAGAAAAGTTCATCAAGGAGTCTGTCTGTGATAAGATTCTGAATGACAGCCAGCATAGCTTTGTCATGGACACATCTTGCCTTACCAACATCATTGCCTTCTATGACCAGGTAGCTCACCACCTGGAAATGAGAGAGCAGGTTGACGTTGCATACCTTGACTTCCAAAAGGCCTTTGAGCTAGTATCCAAGAAAATTGAAGGATTGTGGGCTTAACTCTGAGGCAGTCAGGTGCGTGAGAAACTGGCTGCAGGATAGGACCTGGAGAGTTGTAGTGAATGGATCTGTGTCATCCTGGCAAGAAGTGGACAGCAGTGTCCTGCTGGAGTTGGTGTTTGGTCCAGTACTTTTCAACATTTTATTAATGATTTGGATATGGAAGTGAAGAGCTTGCTGGTCAAGTTCGCAGATGACACAAAGTTATAGGGAAGAGTGGTCACACTTGAAGATAGCCTGCAGACCTAGACAGGCTAGCAAGTTGGGCAGACTGGAACCTGATGAAGTTCAATGTTGAGAAATGTAAAGTGCTCCACCTCGGGATGAGCAACCCCCAACACACCTACAGGTTCAGTGGCACCAAACTGACTAGCACCATGAATGAAAGGGACCTGGGGGTAATAATAGACCACAGTATGAATATGAGCTGGCAGTGTGATACTGTAACCAGTGGGGCAAATAATACTCTGGCATGTATTGACCAATGCATGTCCAGCAAATCCAAGGAGGTGATTCTTCTGCTCTACTCGGCACTGGTGAGATCACAGCTGAAGTACTGCGTTGAGTTCTGGACACCACACTTTAACAAGGACTTGGATAAGCTTAAGAGAGTCCCAAGAAGAGCCACCTGTATGATTACAGTCTTACATGGCAAGCCATATGAGGAAAGGCTGAGGGATCTGGGACTCCTCAGCCTGAGGAAAAGAAGGCTGAGGGGGACCTGGTAGCAGCTTACTGCTACATTAGGGGGGTACATCAAGGGCTTGGTGAGCACCAGGGCACCAGAGGGGAAAACTAGAAGTAATGGCCACAAACTCCTGGAAGACTGATTCAGGCTCGGCATTAGGAAAAACTTCTTCACAGTCAGGGTGTCCACCTCTGGCGGCAGAATGAGCATGGTAGGAATAATTGCCTTCCTACTATTTCAGTAGAATTGGTGTATGACCAATTAAAAAAATTAGACCATATACAAGTCAGTGGGACTGGATGATCTTCATCTGAGAGTGCTGAAGGAGCTGGCTGAAACCTTTGTAGAACCCCTGGCAAAACCCTTCCATAACTTGTGCTGCTCTGGAGAAGTCCCTGAGGACTGGAAGGGGGCCAATGTTGTGCCCAGCCACAAGAAAGGTAGGAGGGAGGACCTGGGTAACTACAGGCAAATCAGCAGAACTTTCATTCTAGGGAATAAGATCCCTCCAGAGATGGTGCAATTACCTACTATGGAAAACTTCAAGAGGAGACTAAACAGTCACTTTGCCGGGGTCACCTGACCCCCAATTGTCTTTCCTGCTTGGTGCAGGGAGCTGGACCCAGTGATCTTCCAAGGTCCCTTCTGCCTTATAATCTATAAATCTATGAATCTCTGTGAAAAGTTAAGAAGGAACAGGATTAGGAGGAAAGACCTTATACTCACAGTTATGAACATTATGCACATTGGTACCTATTAGCACAAGACTGAAACACCAAGAGCTGCAATACAACATCAAACTCCTCTCAGACAGTAGGGATTGGGTTAATAGAAACTAGGGCTGTGCAAAGATTCAATTTGGTGGAGATTTGGCTTGATTCAGCCACTAAATCCAAACTGAATTGAAGGACCCTTTAATCTCTCCGAATCAAATTGGAACCCTCTGAATAGATTCGGAAAGATTTGGCAATTTGGACACAGACGCAGCTTTAAATGTTTTTTCTACATACTTCTAGGTAGCAGGAGACTGGTGAATGCTGCAATACTGGGGCATATGGAGTGTCCCACAGAAATGCGGGGGGCTCCCCAGTACGTTTGGCAGCAGACCCAGAAGTTGACCAGAATCACTTCCGGTCCCCTTCTAGGTCTGCCAGGGAGTGGACCAGAAGTACTTTCAGTCCAGGTCTGGGTTTGCCGATAAGCAGGTGGAGGCACCCCCCACAGTCCTGTGGGGTGCTCCATCTGCCCCAGCATTGCAGCATTCACAAGCCATGCTGGCTCCTCGAAGCGTGTAGAAAAAACACTTAAAGCTGTGTCTGTCTGAATCACCGATTCTCTGAATCAGTGTTGAATCCTCAGGTCGGATTCGGCCGAGTTGAATCGGGCAGTGATCTGAATCAACAAATCGAATCACTGTCCCTGATTCGGGCTGAATCCGAATTGCATAGGGCCCGCTTTGCACTCCCCTAATAGAAACAACCTATCCCTGACTTCTGTAAACTGTAGCAAGTTGTTGTTACTTTCAGTGGATTCCCCCTTCCTCCCCTTTATCAAGGAGCACCCTTGTGGTGCTACCTGGTTATCCATTTCTGGCATGAGAACGGGGACTCGTTTTTTCTTTTTCAAAGAATTAACTGAGAAGTGGACAGTATATTAGGAACTTGTTCTCAGGGGGGCTTTGTTATACGAGATGGATATAGTAAGGTGCTGTCTGGTATTAGTGCAGCTGTTCTTGACAACAGCAATTAAGCATTGCGGGTAGCATGATAAAGCTGTAGGGAGGAGGAAGTGATAGGTTATGCCAAATTTTTCATAGCCTTTTCCCTGTTTAACTTGCAGTAGCGACAATATGAAGAGGTGTTTTTTAATCGGCAAAGGCTAGTGTCACTAAAGTCTCCCTAGTTACTGCAGTATTTCTATGTGCTATGGTATTCTTTGAGGCTTATAATAAGGAGTCCCACAAAGCCTGCAGTAAATGTGTTGCTGTGAGATTAGTGTTGACAGCTGGATATCCTCAACCTGAAAACTTTTTTTTCAAAAGGATGGGTATGACATAAATCAGGGATAGCTAAAGAACATTTTTGTCAGGTTTCCCATCCTAGGTTGAACATAGTGATTATGTGGTATGTAGGTCATGCTCCAAAACCTGTTCAAGTAAAAGTACCGGCACCCATTGATTGCACTGATCTTTTAGTCAAACTTTTATTCATTGTACTTGTCTCTGTTCATTGCTGACAGCTGGCGGGTTCTTTCTGGTGGGGAAGTGGGCCTCAGAAATTACAAATCAAACATTTCTGTGGTCTGGCCCCTGAGCAACCAATGATGGAATCGGAGTTCAAAGAGTTTCAATTACAAGTTAGCTAGATGAAAGGAGCTCCGTTTGAGAAACCTGAAAGAACTGGCAAAATTGCAGGTCTAGCAGCAAATATTTTTAATAAATCTGAGGTGGGAGGTGATGCCACATATCTGGAGAATAACAGATATAGAACCTATATTTAAGAAGAGGGAAAATAGTGATCTAGGTACCTCAAGGTGCATTAGTACCCAAGCCTTTAAAAAAAATTGGAGAAAGAATTATAAAAGGTACAGAAATAAATGGAAATAGGATAAAGTGCAATGTGAATCTGCCAAAGGTAGAGCATGTCAAATTAACCCAGCATCTTTCTTTTATCTAAAGAACAAACTGTTTTTACTAAAAATTGTAGTAACTTTTGGCATTTCAGTGTACCGCTTAATACACAAGAAAATTATTGATTTAAGCCAGAGAAGATGGGACTTAATACAAGAACTGGAAAGTTTGCAAGGAACTGCCCAAAACAGGGGTTGGTAAGATCCACATATCCAGCCTGCAGAGCCTGAAGAATCTGTGCCTGCACTTGTACCCATGAGAGCACTAAAGAGCTGCATGGAGGTCCCCTGCCACCTTTGCTTCTTCCCCTTGCACCCTGGCCTCCCTTCAGCTGGAGAGCAGGTGCAGCTTCCAGCCCAAGAGGAGCTGCAGTTGGGAGTTGCACCCTGGCTGCTGCTGCTTCTCCCTGTCATTTTCCCCCCCGCTGCCCAGGTGTGGCACTGAAGCAGAAGTAGCAACATGGATGCAGCTTCCTGCTGTTGTCTAGCCCCACTGCATCTCCCCACCAGCTGAAAGCTGTGTCTGAGTCCCATTTGAGGAGCAAGGGATTGGAAGAAGTGGCATGAGCACAAGCATAGCTCTTAGGTGCTTTGCCCTGGTGTGGGCACAAGGAGGCCCTCCACCACTGACATGCCACCGAAGCCACCCAGCCCACATCAGGCTGGAGCCGTTTTTTTCTGGCCCAGGCCTTGAAAATGTTGCTAATTGCTGGTCTAAAAGAAGCACAGCAAGAGGTCATGTCAGAAAAGGAAGTATCAAGTAGGAAGGAAGTTAACTATTGGCGTTCTTTAAAGGTCAGTCTTGGGACTGATGTTTTGTACTTTGAATAATCATCTTGGCACAAATGGGTCTGCTGAAATTTGCTGAGATGCAAAATTGAGAGGTATCATAGGAGAGGATTGGGATATAAGAGGGGAACTGGATAGCACAGAGGAGCTTGAGTAATAGGATGACTTTAATAGCTAGCATATAGTTGGTACTGATGACATTTTCTGCTATGAGCTGGAAGTTCATCTGCTGAAAACAACAGAAGAAGAGGAAAATGTGGTTGTATTAGAATATCAGAGACCCAAATATGATCAGATTGGCCTCCTTTATAGGTATATCATAGCATATATCAGGAAAGGTGTTTCCAGTAGAAAGAGGAGAGTATTAATTCTTTTGTAGAAGAGTCTAGTAAACTTTTTTCTGGAATCTGATCCTGGCCACCCATGTGCAAGAACGGTGAACTCCACTTGGAAGCGCTGCAGAGATTGGCTGGCAGGGTGATCAGGGGATTAGGGAGCCCATTTTATGAGGAACTAAAAGAGCATGGCTTATTCAGCTTCTTATAAGGAAGACTGGGAGATAATATGATTGCTATCTATAAATGTAATAGTAAGGGTAAGTATTGTAGTGATCACCAGGTTTAATAAACACAGAAATCTATGAATAAGAAGAACTAAACAGTAGGGCTGTGCAAAACAGCACTGTTTCATTTCAACTTCCATTTTGCTGCTTCAATGGGACAGCGTTTCGTTTTGAGTTTTGTTTTATTTTGAAAGCACTGTTCCGTTTTGTTTCATCAAAACTGTTTTGTTGTTTCGACGCTGTTTCAATGTCTCACCCAAAGGCTATAATGGGGAAGCCTGAAACTCTATAGTGGCACAATCTTTAAATAACAACAGGTAAAATAATAACTTAGTGAGCAGCAGCACAGTAGTACCAGCAGCATCTCAGGCAGCCAGACTGACAGAGCCTTTCTTTCCTCTCCTGCAGGAGCAGCTTCTCCAGTATGTGTGTTAAGGGTCGTCCTCACTGTGTCCTTCCCCCTGCTCCTCCCTCCCTCCCTCCCTCCCTCCCTCTCCTTACTTTGTTTCCTTGAAGGCAAGCCCAGCTTCAGCTTTGAAACTTGAAATGTTTCAAAACTTTCAAAATGTTTTGACTGCCCTCATTTTGTTTTGAGGCCGTTTTGAAGCCCTTCCTTTCATTTCGATTTCATTGTTTTGATCTTGAAACAAGTTGAAATAGTGTTGAAATGAAACAGCCGGCAAAATTTCGCACAGCCCTATTAAACAGTAACTTTTATCGTGGAGTAATAAGTAAGCCTCTGCTCTTGTTTAGTTTCTCTGACTGACTAACCTAAGTGAGATTATCTCCCAATTCCTAGCTTCTGAAGTCTTCTGTTAGGGAGCATCACTAAATTATCATTTTTATCACTACAAATACTAGAGGGAAAATAACATTTTAAGCTACAGAACAACTGTACTGTCACAAGAACATGTGCGTATAAATTGGCCGTGAAGAAATTAGGGCTGGAAATGAGAAGTTTTTTAGCTGTTCAGGCAATGAGGTTCTGGAACAATCTTTCAGTAGGAGTAATGGGAGCAGAAAAGCTACCTCATTTTAAGGTGGAAGTTGATAAATGTATGTAAAGGATTATATGGCATGTTGTACAAGAGGTTCTTTCCTGTCCCATGTTCCTTATTGTTCTATTGATACAACTCTCTATTTCTAAGAGGCTCTGAGGATAGAAATGGATATTGCAGAATAGCAGGGACTAAGGTTGTGTCGCACCCAATAAGCAGATCAGTTGTACCAAAAAATGTCATGGCACAACTGATCCACTTAATTTGGTGACCTCTATTTCTAGCCTGAGTTTTCAAGCTTCTGTCCTTCCCTTCTCCCTCTTAAACTAATAGCCTATCTTAACCGGGGATGACTTAATCAGCAACCAAACAACCAAAGGGAAGCTGGGAGACAGCGAGCATGAGCTGATCACTTTCACTATCCGCTGCAAAGCAGGCAAGTCAGTCAGCAAAGCAGAAGTCCTTGACTTCAGGAAAGCTGAGTGTGACAATCTCTGTGGGCTTACTGGTGAGGCCCTAAGGGACCATGACCCAAAGGGGAGGAGAGTTCAGGAAGAGTGGTTGCTCCTTAAGGGAACGATCCTGGATTGGGCAACATCTATCCTGTCTCGGAGGAAAGGCAGCAAAAGGGCACAGCAGCCTTCTTGGCTCTGCAGGGAACTAGTGGACCTCCTGTGTCTAAAAAGAAAGACCTATAAAAGATGGAAGGCTGGATCCACCCTAAAGGAGGAGTACTCTGCATTGGTCTGGACCTGTAGGGAGCGAACCAGGAAAGCCAAGGCTGCAACTGAACTCCAGAGGGGGAAGGACACAGTGAGGGCACACCTTAACACACATGCTGGAGGAAAAGCTCCTGCAGGAGAGGAAAGAAAGGCTCTGTCACAGTTTGGCTGCCCGAGATGCTGCTGGCGCTACTGTGCTGTGACTGAACTCTAGCTGGCTACAAGTATCAAGGACAATAAAACATCCTTTTTTGAGATATGTGGGGAGCTAGAGGAAAAGCAAGGGTAACGTTGGACTCCTGCTAAACCATATGTCAACTGACAACTGACACCCTGGAAAAAAACAACCTGCTTAATGGGTACTTTGTGTTGGTTTTTCACCAGCCCCAAGGGGACAGCCCTGCTCAATATGGTACAGGGCAGTCGGGGCGAGGGAGAACTGTTACCCTCTATCAATGTTGACCATGTGAAGGAACACCTTGAGAGGCTGGACACTTCCAAGTCAGCTGGCCCAGGCAGCTTGCACCCCAGGATACTTAAGGAGCTGGCAAGCATCCAGTGACTTCTGTCACTGGCATGGCTCTTTGAGAAATCGTGGCACTCGGGCAAAGTGCCCGAAGATTGGAAAAAGGCCAATGTGGTGCCGATCTTCAAGAAAGGGAGGAAAGTAGATCTGGGAAACTACAGGCACATCAGCCTGACCTCTATCCCATGGAAGATCTTGGAAAAAATCCTCAAAGAGCCCGTTCTTGACACACTGGCTGAAGGCAATTTCCTGAGGTATAGCAGCACGGGCTTGTTGTGGGTAGTTCTTGCCTGAACAATTTCATCTCCTTCTACAACCAGGTGACATCACCTGGACAAGGGAGAAGAGATTGACATCATATATCTTGACTTTAAAAAAGCTTTCGATCTGGTATCCTACGATTGTCTTCTAGGAAAAACTGGCCAACTGAGGCCTTGGCTACATCACTGTCTGCTGGCTGGGGAATTAGCTTTGAGGTTGGACCAAGAGTGGTAGTGGATGGAAGTCAATCATTGTGGCACGCAGTGACCAGTAGGGTTCCCCAAGGCTTTATCCTTAGGTCTATTCTTTTCGACATCTTTATTAATGAACTGTCCAAGTTCGCTGATGACACCAAACTTTGGGGTAAAGTGTCCGCACCCGAGGACAGGATGGTGATCCAGGCTGACCCTGACAGGCTCGGAAAGTGGGTGGGTGAAAACCCGATGGCCTTCAATACTGAAAAATGCAACGTACTCCACCTTGGGAAGAAAAACCCACATCATGCTTATAGGCTCGGCAGTTTTACGCTTGCTAGCACCATGGCCAAAAGGGACTTGGGGGTCATGATTGACCACAAGATGAATATGAGCCACCAATGTGATGTTGCAGCCAGCAAAGAGAGCAAAACTCTGGCTTGCATCCACAGATGCTTCGCTAGCAAATTCCAGGAAGTTATCTTCCTGCTATACTTGGCCTTGTTGAGGCTGCAGCTAGAGTATTGTATCCAGTTTTGGGCTCCACAATTTAAAAAGGATGTGGAGAAGCTTGAGGGGGCCCAGAGGAGAACCACATGCATAATCAGAGGGCAGGAAAACAGGCCTTTATGATGAGAGGCTGAGAGATATGGGACTCTTCAACCTGGAAAGGCATGGGTTCAGGGGGACCTGGTGGCTGCCTATAAGCATATAAGGGGTGTACATCAAGATCTGGGGGAATGCCTGTTCACCAGAGCTCTCCACGGGATGACAAGGTCATGTGGTCACAAACTTCTCCACGACTGTTTCAGGCTGGACATAAGGAAGAACTTCTTTATAGTTCGAGCCCCCAAGGCTTGGAACAGACTGCCGCCAGAGGTGGTGCGAGCACCTACTCTGGACTCCTTTAACAGTCAATTGGACGTTTATCTTGCTGGGATCTATGGTCCCAGCTGACTTCCTGCCCCTGGTGCAAGGGGCTGGACTCAATCTTCCAAGGTCTCTTCCAGCCCTAATGTCTATGAAATCTATGATAAATAATGAGACTACGTGACGTTAAATTACACGTGACCTTTCTTACAATGTGAATGCAGCTCAAAAGTTTTAGTTTAGCCTTTATGCTGTTAGTAGCATAGTTATCATTTTGCCACTAACTTACCTATATTAATATCTCTGGTTAAATTTTCCCCACTTTGTTAGTAAGGGTAACCTTTAATTGTTCCTGGAGGATCCCTGTCTGGACATGCCTGCTCTTAATTTGTGTACGGTCCCCAATGGAGACTATTGATGGAAGCTGCGCAGGTTAGTATAGAGTGAGTGTACCCCTCTAGTCAATGCTAACTGCTTTGGAGGCTGTGCTGGGCCTACTAGTCACAGTATTTCAGTTTAGCCATGCAGTTCCTAACCAGATTGATACAGATTAGCATACTCAAAGTACAGTTGCCAGCTGAGGGATGACTGATAAATAGTGACTGATCAAAGGTGACTGAAACTGGAGATTGGTACAGTCACAAGAGTGATTAAAAAGGATTCTGCAGTGGACTGGTCACTAGCGTGTGACTTGGAAAATCTGTGGTGAAGTTCTTACAAGAACTGTTTATAGCCTATCTGTGTGACCTTGGTCAAGTCCTTAGACCCCCTGTGGCTTAGTTTTCCATCTGTTAAAAAAATAATCAGTAGGATAATAGCTTTTCTCTATCTGCAGATGAACACACAATGTTTTTGAAGGATTCGGATAGCATGGGCATGGGAGCTATTCAAGCACCAATGACAGACATGCTGATGATCTTGACAGATACCCGAAATAAGAGTGTTGTCAAAGGCTTAACACTGCTGTGGGAAGAAGGGGGACAGTATTTCCAAATTTCAGGTCACAATCCTGATTCTAAACAGGATTATGTTTATGAAGATACCATGCTTCCTGCACACCTCTCTGGGCACAGGGATCTAAAGAAACAAGACAAGGATTTCACATCCACTTGGGTAGTGGAGCTTGTGCATGTTTCTTCTACTTTTTGAGTAGCAGTGAGAGAAAATTTGCTTTAAATCCTATATCAACCTAAAATTTTGCTAAAGCTCTGGTTTTGCAAGCTGTTATATTTCTGGAAAGACATAACCTTAAGTGGCCTGGAATGTTTTAAGCTATCTTAAATTCCATCATAGTGCCAATTTATCTATTCTTAGCTCCAGAATAATCTGTTTCCTGCCTCTCCCTGAAGATTCAAAAGCACATCGACTTGTCCTACTTTATTACACTTATCTAGTGAAAGGGCAGAATCAATGGCATCCAGCTATGGTAGCCAATCAGACAGCAATACTGAATGCACCCGGCAAACAGTTCTTGGGCAATCCATAGGCTAACATTTAAGCATCTAATTCTTATTTTTCACTAAGGCCTTGTCACATACATGAGGCTTAAAGTGTCTGTGAAGGTAATTTACTCTGAACATGACCCCCGTGTACATTAAGAATGACATTATTACAAAAAAAAAAAAAAGGGATTGACTTGACATAGTGATTCTCAACAAGAATGCCTTAATCTTTTCAATGGTGTGCCACACAACATTAGCACTCTTTGGTGTGAATCGAATACGATTCACAAAGTAAACTCGGAGATTTCAAGTAGAAAAGCATAGAGTCAAAAACGTTCTAACCTGCTGTGGTCTTTATACGTTCTTTGCAGCAGAATTGCTCCATTATTTTTGTAGTAAAAAATAAGTGAAAAGAAAGGTGGCATTTTCTAAGGAGAGCCTTGAGTCTAACAAGGTTGTAAACCAGTGATTTAACAGTGGTTTTAACTTCATTTGTGACATTTTAAGATCTGGCTTAACATATGACTTTAGAGATTAGTAAAATTAAGATTCTTTTTACTTGCCTTCTGGTTTTTAAGTCTTTGAGTTTGTTTTTTGTCAGCTTTTCTCTACAACCATGAGAGTTAGAAGCTTTTTTTCCTCCCATGAAAACTGAGTTTTGCTCAATTCCAAAAGCTTCAGCTTTAAGAACAGCAGAGACAATGAGCCTTGTGATAAAATCACCAGTGTTGCTAAAAACTAAAATATGGCAAAGGGGCTATAGTGTAAATAAGAATCAGGCCTTTGGTGTTAATGAATTATATAAATGTCACTTCCCTGTTAAGCAAAATGTGAATGGAAGAGAGGGCAAAAATCAGAAATAATGGCTGCATAAAAACGTTCATGTCCAGCAGTGGGAAGTTATCTGGGAATGATTTCAGGGGAAAAACGTCCTCTTGGTGTGAGGAGTGGGCATGGGCTTTGCTTCACTGCTCTGTCCACCCCATCCTAGGTGGACGGGATCAAGCACCTGAGCGGAGAGAGTAAACCGCAGGGTCCCTCCCCAATTCTCATACTGCAGTCCTGTGTGCCTGAGAAGCTAGCAATTGCTCCTCCCCTCCTGTCCTCGTCCACAACTGGGGAAGGAACAGCTGCCCCTTCACCTCCTCAAGACCAGGGTCACCCAGCACCCGGGTACACTTTCCCCATGGATTTACTTCTCTGGGTCTTTGGGAGGAGTTAAGCCATGGGAAGTATACATGCATTCATTCTCCTGGGAGAAATTATCCCAGGAGCAACTGCTGCTGGGTTTCTCTTGGAACTGGCATTTTTGGTCCAGAAGAAACAATGCAAACACTTGTATACTTGTGGTTTCTGCTGAGACATTGGCAATTCTCCTGGTAGAAACATAATGCTTGCACGTGGCCTCAATTACAGGCTGCAAATAGTTTACTTTTTTCTTCTCTGCTACCTAGTCCTACACTTCTAGCCTGCTCAGCTTCCTTTGGCTTCTGAGAGAACCTAGGGCATGCAAATAGGGGTAAGACCTATTCTGAGTCAGGATGCGCTTCTCTTATTTTCTGAGTTACAAACAGACTTGTCTCCATGGGAAGGTAGATAAATGATTTAGCTTCATCTCTTTCTAGGAGAGATGTTTTTCAGGTAGCAAACCAAGCTCTGGGTAATTATCCAGTCCAGGACAGCAAAGTACATCCGTAAGATATGAAGGAACAGTGAGCTGGATTTTACTTTTCACATATGATTTCTTTTCTCCCCTGCAAGGCCTCTGTCTACTGAATACATACAGCAGCCAGTTTCACCATATATAAAGCAGCAATTTTAATGATTCTTTTGATGCTATGCCAAGTGTACATGTACTAGGGAATATTCTAGTTTTTAGTGTCTTCAATTTATTCTTGATGGCATGTGTGTACTGACCTTAAAATGAACTTCTCAGCAGCTTGCTTCCCTGCCTGGATTCTGAATGTTTAATGTAAAATTCAGCCTATATTATCCGGGGGGAAAATTGAAGCTCCTGCTTCTATTTTTAATGTGCACTGAAGTGGCATGCTGAACATTTCTTCCCTTGTGATGAGTGGGAGCAGCCTTATGCATCTACTGACTTTTGTCTGGTGCACAATTAAACCAGAATCCTGAGTGAAATCTCATCAAATTGACACATTTCAAATAATTTTTTAGGAGAGGTACAGAGGAAGATGATTATTCCCTAAAAATAACTATTTTCATAAAGGAGCTTTAACAATATGTTTACTTTTGCCTTACTTTTTATGAATATACCCCAAAATATGGGGCACTGATCCTGAAAGTACTTACTAGTTATCTGTGAGTATAGTTATTCTCACGTGTATTCTTTTTTATGTCAATATACTGCACACCTACTTGAGTGTTTACAGGATAGGACTTGGTTTTTGTTGGTTTTTTTTTTAAACTTTTTGTGGTGGTTGATAATAACTTTGGAAATAGTCTAAGACACAAAATACTCTATAAAAATAAACATATTGGTGTTTGATTAGCTTAAACTTCACTCTTCAATGACATGACCAAGAACTGCTTATGACCATGCCTACAGTAGGATCACTTCCCTAATTTCTTTTAAACATCTGAAGTATGAATAGTCCTTGCTTTTACAGGATTTTTCCATTTATAAATTAATTTAGAACTCTGCTTTAACAGTTAAAGAGATCTGATTTTAATGGAATCCATTTCTAATGTAAGAATATCAGAGTTAGACAGAGATTATATCTTGCCAATTTTACATTTCCACAGGATGAAATTTGAGAAATAAAAGCCTCAGTTTTGCTCTTTGTGTAACATTATACTTTCCAAAACAATTTTAAAAGAAAATATATAACCCAGATAAGCACTGAGCATGCTTTCTCTCCTCTTAGGTAGCATCCTGGATTGGGATCATCTTTGACAGTTTGGAGGTACTTGTCTTCTTCCCCTGCAACACCCAGGGGCTACAAGCAATAGTCAGTCTTGCTCTGTGGGACTTCCGAGGGATTTTTTTTTTTTGGAGTTGACTGTGAACACTTAGGGCCTTATCTAAAGACTACAAAACTTAATGGGAGTCTTTCTATTTACTCCAATGGGCTTTGGATCAAGTCCTGTCACTCAGCAGTAATACATACTCCTCAGCAATCACACGGCAAACTCTAGTAATCCCACAGCAAGACACAATATATATTTATTAATTGCAGTCCCCCCCATCTCTAATGCCATATCAGCAACACATTAAAACATGTTGCAGTCAATTAATAAAGTGTGTGAGGGAGCATGATATTGTGTTTCACACTGAGCATTTACTTGCTGTCTGAATGGTCTTTTAGTAATAATGGAAGACTCACTTCAAGCAGACTCACTTCATGCAGACTGTTTGAGAAGAGTCCAGTGCAGAGCAACAAAAATGATCAGGGGCCTGGGAAATGAGACCTGTGAAGAAAGGCTGAAAGAGCTAGGGTTATTTAGTCTACATAAGACAGTGGGGCAATTTGATGATTGTCTGCAAGACTAAGTACAGACAGTCAAAAAGCCTGAGGCTGAATCAGTTCGATCATCACAGGTTAATCTAAACTGTGTAGATTGAACTGATAAGTAAATGAACACATTAACTTTTGATTCTGGATATGCGGCCACATGCCAGCAGTGGCCTAGGCCAGAAGCCAGGGGGTGCTAGAGCTCGTCTATCTGCTCTGCTAGACCAGAGAGCTTGGGTCAAAGCTAACCCTTCTGCACTGTGGGGACTGCAGGTTGTAGGGGAGATGCAAAGCATCCTGGGATGCTGGAAGACTGAGTTAACTGGAATCTAAAGTGGATCTAGGACAGAAGTTCAATAAACTGATTTAATCTAAATCAGTTAAGTCTGATACTACATCCATTCAGGTTTAACTTAAACTGGTTTTGGCCATTTTGAAACTGCTTTATGTGCACTGAACTTCTGTTGTACTATAAACTTGAACTAATTTCTGATCACTTGTACCAGTTTGTGTAATTTCTGTCCCTAGCCCAAATGCTTGCAGGGTGATAATCAAAGATCCTGGTTTTCCCTGATTTAGAAACCCCCCCCCCCACCAAGTTTGGGATTATAAAATTTCAAATTATCTGATTAAAACCCCCAAAGATTAAAATGAAAGGCTCCCTACAACTCCCCAACCCTTCTGCTGGCTCTCATTCCCTCCCACATCCCCTCTGGTCCTGCTGGTGCTCCTCACCTCTCACCCACTGCTCCTGCTCCCCCAATCCTGGGCACCTCAGTGCTCTGTGAAAACCATCTTTTAGTGACTATTTGATAAAACAGCAAATACTTTTGGCCTGGGGAATGCTTTGCATTTACTGTATGTACTGCTTCTCTGCAGCAGTTATTCTTTGGCTGCTTCTTCATCTGTTACTCAACAGCCAGATCCACTTACCCAGAAGTACTAATCAGTCATCCGCTGCTTCGTTCTTTCTTCCCTGCTACCAGTGACCTAGTGACAAAAATAGAAACACATGCTCACATTTAAATGAAAATCAATCAGATTTCTTTTTCCTTTTGCTGAGAATCGTATCCCAGGGCCTTTCATTTAGCAATGCCTTAGTGACAAGGAAGTGTCTTTGGGATGCATCAGTTTTCATTCCAGCAGGTGATGCATTTGTCATGTGTATGTGAAGCTCGTTGCCTTTGTGTTAGGGGGTCTGGGGCAAAACTTCAGTGCTTTTTCATTGCACTGGTATGTGTTATGGGCATACACAGAAACTAATTTTGTTAACCTCATATGTATCCTCAGTCCCAACTTACCCTCTTATTTAAAGCTCAGGTTAGCCAAGGGTGATTTTGATGTCATTGTAAAACTGGTCAACACAGACACACATCCTGCCGCTGGAAGAAGTGGAGAGGTATTCTGTTAATCTTTGTTTAGGAAAGCAACCTAAAAATCTTGGACAGTTGTTTTTGGCTGGAAAGGATGAATGTCAGAGTGGTTGCTACAGGGGGGTTGAGTTGGAGTTTCTGAGTTTTATTAAGTTTTGTGACTGGCTAACTATAGTCTTGATTTGGCAAAACCACAAATAACATGTATCACACACAAACTTAAGTATATCAAGCTTGTTAGATAAAGGATTAAATGACTAGGTAAATCACTTAACCTCAGTGCCTCTGTTGCCTCCTAAGAAATGATGTGAAAAATAAAATGGAGGTGATTATTGCCTAGGTTTGCCTGTAGAGAGTTTTGCAATCTTTGGATGAATGCTGCTATGAGCATGCAAAGTGTTACTAAATGCAGTTTCAGAAGCACTGTTGTTTTGCTAGCAAAAATGGATAGTGGTTATAAAATGATGTTTGCAGATCTTTGCATCTGCTCATGCAAATTTGCACAACCAGTTATCTGTAGAACTGCAAATATACTGCATTCCTCAGGGATGTGCCAAAGCTTTACATCAGGCAGTTTCAGTGCACAGTAGTTGGTCTATTGTTATTATAACCTAGTCTGTTTCTTTTTGCCAGTGATTTTACAAAGCATGCTTAGTGAATCATTGATTTTCAGTGGGCAAGAAAGGCCAGAATGTTACTTAAATTTGAAGGTAAAATATATGCATTTTAAATCTGACATCTGTCTTGTATATGCAGATGTATATACATCAGATTCAAGTCTCTTGGTTTAAAATAAAGCAGTGCCAACCATGAATATTATCTTCAGCATGTGCAAAGCTATTTAACAACTGTGAAAATCCAGTTTAATTGGAATATTTCCAAGTATCAGCCAAACTCCAGAAACAGACACGTTTCTAGTAGGAAATGTTCCCAGTGTGGTGCATTACTGGCAGACCAGAAAATACTGATCCATGGAACCAATTGTTTTTGGTTATGCTAAAAATGTATGGATATGTTACTCCAACTACAGATTATTAAAATGACCTTTTAATGCATGGATGCAGTTTATTACATAATTTTACTTAGCATTAAGATATGGGCCTTATGCTCTTTAAAAACTGTGCTATTGAAATAATGGACGCTGAAGACTAATTTAGTCATTTTCCATGCTTTTTCTAGCCATGGAAGTCAAGTTTGTTCAATGTCTCATTAATCTACCTTGCCACTTCCTATTTCTTGCAAATCCTTCTTGTATAATTGCTCAGTTTACATTTCTCCCTTTACATTTAAGCCTGTTATTGGCCCTAATTTTAGGTTAAACAAATGCTCTTTGTACTAGTCCTATTTACACCTTTTGCAATACCTTTATGCTGCAAAAGGGATGGAAAGGGGCCTTCATGTAGCTAAGAATTCTTACTTTAACATCCTTGTATGTTCCCTGAGCATGGCTAAAATATTTGCAGTCCTTGTAAAGGGTCGGTAGCACTATGTTGGTTTCCATTATCTGACTATTTCACCTCTTCAGGATTGCAGGTGGACTGGTGAAGCAATTTTGTGCCATGCCAAATATGTTGTATCCCAGTCTCTGATCCTCTAGATCAGAGATTGCCAACCCCACAGAACTTTACCAAATCCAGGGCAGGAAGGAATATTCAATAAGGATTACTCTCTTGCCATCTTTACTTTGCATTCATATCTAATTTTGAAAGCTTGTTTCTTCCCTATTTTCCACTTACTCTGTTTAAAAAAAAAAAATCTCTCTGGTCCTGCAGTGATTAAGAGCTGGTAGGTACATTTCAAGGGACAGAAGGGTCTGGACTTTAATTAGTTCCCCAATAAAGTTTCATCAATATGCATTAAGATGTCACACCCTGGGCTGTTAATTTTGAAAGTGCTGCCAGCTCCAGCAATGTGATAAATATTCTAAGAACTATGGGATAACTAGTGATCATTATTTTTTATTGATAAAATGTTTATACTGCCAATGAAAAACCATGGACTTTTGGAAATGTGAGCCCCGGGGACCACCTATTCGTTGTTCAAGTTTATTTTTGTCACAAAATCCTTTTAGTACATTTACTGCTGAAGGCTGAGCCCTATTTTATTGCTGCAAGACTTCTGTGATGTCTAATTTTACATACTTCACTTGGCCAATATCTTAAGTGTTTCCTTGGCTGAGAGTTTCAGTTCCCTGCTCAGAGCCATAGTTTGCTACCGATGCCAGTGGAAGAGGGAAACAGCCTATTTTTCTGTGAATGCATAGACTTTGTTTAAAAAACAAACAAACCCAAAAAACCAAAAACTCTCAAAGGTTCTGAAGCTAAGAAGACAATGTAAGACGATGTGCAAGGTCCCTTCCGACCCTGCATCTATGAATCTAAAACTTGTGTAGAAGATATGTAAGAGCATATCATCAAAGGAGGAGAGATGGACAGGCTTTTAATAATATACTTATGGTCTTACCCACGGACCATCCACTAACTATTTAAGTCACAATACAATAGAAAAGTCTCCATTTCAAATGAAGCTAATTAACTCAGTTCTACCAAAGGAAAGGTCATTTGAGGGTGTTTTTGATTGGAAAGGGGAAACTTGACTGACCTCAGGGAACTCTTGAGATTTAAGATATCACAAAAAGTTAGGTATTATTTTATTGCTATCCATGGGCTTAATCACACAAATAACTTTGCACACACAAGGAGTAGACTGGCTTCGAATGTAGTAGCACATGTGAAAAATACTTGGGCATAAATGAATTCTCTCCTCTCCAGTAGCTCTGTCAATATTTACAATTATAAACTGGGATGCCAGAAACAGCTATTTTAAATGCTTCCTGAGACTTCCCATTATAAGACCCTGTTCTCAGTAGCTTCAGACCGGGCCAAATTCTAATCACGGGCTGGCATTTTAGAAGTTTGGTGTTTAACTCGTGTGTGTGTGTGTGTGTGTGTGTGTGTGTGTGTGTGCACGTGTGTGTGTGTGTGTGTGTGTGTGTGTAAAAAAAAAATGGTTCAGTCATTTAGGAAAACAAGGCTAGGGCACAATGTTAAAAACTTCGGGTGACCCTTTCTTTGAAGAGCTGTAGTACTAAGAGGCTCCTAGAGCAGCCCTTTGAAAGCTGGCAGGCCTTCGCTTCAGGATGTGCTTTTTCCCTTCTCCTTTGCAACCTGGCCAAGAGACCTTTAAAATATATAAACCTCATTTAATTTTAGTAGAGACTTTGGTTAATCCAGGTAAAACCATTCTAAGTGATTACGTCGGAGCCTCGCCAGTTCCCCAGACCAGACTGCTGATCACCTACTGATCAGTTGTGAATGACAGTATAACCCCACTTTCTGTCTTTTAATTCAGTTTGCTTTTTTTTTTTTTTTTAATCTAGAAATGTATACACACAACCTCTGTTCAAAGAGCACTCTTCAGGTTGCAAAGTAAAGTGAATGCAAGTTGAGAAGTGCCAAATAATGCATGCAGAAGGGAACATTATTTATTATATAAATTGCCATTTATCCAGCATAAAAGTCTGTTCCATGTTTGTTTTGGTGCAAGTCATATTCTGGACTAATCAGGGCTGTATCAAACCAAGTATTGGATTTTAGCCAAGCAGACAGGTGTAATAAATATTATTGCCTGTATATATGAGAAGGTATTGTAATGCATGCAGAAGGAAATGAAGAACATAAAAACTGCCATTTACTGGGTCAGACCATGGGTCCATCTAGCCCAGTATCCTGCATCAAACAGTGGCAGAGAGTGGATGCTGAAAGGGAAAGTCCACTGGGTTTTTCCCTCCAGGGTTTTTCCCACTATTTGTCTCTCACTTGCAGCCTCTAGATTTAAGGTTCGTGCAGTTCTAATGCAGGGGCTACATTCCTAACTTCCCATGCTCAATAGCTACTGATGCCCCTTTTCTCTGCAAATTTGTCCAGTCCCTTTTTCAGTAAACTGGCTAAACAGTCAGTTTCCACAACATCTGGTGGCCATGAACTCCGCACTTTAATTTCATATTCTATGAAAAAACTGCCTCTCATAAGTTTTTAAACTTGCTACTCACTGATTTCATTTTGTGACCCTTAGTTCTTGTGTTGTGAATCCATATTTGTTTTCTCTTCAGTGTTTTGTAAACCCTTATCATGTCCTCCCTCAAGCATGTCTTTTCTAAACTAAGTAGGCCTAGGCTCTTCAGTCTTTCCTCATATGGAAGAGCCTCCATAACACTAAGGATCTTTGTTGTCCTTTTCTAGTTCTTCTATATTCTTTTTGAGATGTGGGGACCAGAACTGGACATAGTATTCAAGGTATGGATGCACCATGGATTTATACATGGGTATAATGATGCTTTCAATTTTGTTTACACTTCTCTTTATAATCCATAGCATTTTGTTTGCATGGCTGCATGAGAAGGCAGGAGATTTCCTTGCTCTGATAAACCAAACAGGGTGTCCAAGTTCTGAGAGCCTAGAGACCACAGCAACACGCTGCTCAGGCCAGAAGCTGTGCCACACTGAGTGCATGGGTCCCCTCTGCTGTGTTGAATGACCGACCCTTCCCACTGCATGGGGTCCTTGGGCCCCTCTGAATTTCCCACCTGCCCCACCTGCAGGGGCAGGAGCAAGAAATGGAGGCTGGAGGAGGGGGACAGAAGTTAGACAGCCAGGAAAGGGGCACTGTGTGGCCTTCTGCCACAGCCTACCATTCGCTGGAGCTGCAGCAGGCCTGATCCTTCCCTTGGCAAAGCCCCCTAGACTTGCACATGGTGCGAGTCTCTTAGGCTGCTGGGTGTGTCTTGCCATTAGTGCTGCGCTCTGTGGGGCCCGATCCTTCCCTCGGTGAAGCTCCCTTTTCCCCACTGCCAGGTATGCTGTGTGACGAGCCCGCAGGGGGTGCTCATACGCTGAATCAGCCACCTCGCTGTGCCTGACCACGTTCCAGGCTCTGAGTGCCTCCCTGGGTGCACCTCGTGTCTGACCAACCCCCTTCCTGGAGCACACCTGCTAGCCTGGGGGTAGAGCTGCCACCACCCAGGGACAGGCTTGATTCTGGCACAGTGTCTCCTGGGAAACACAGGGCTAGTAGCCCTCAAGGGTACTTGACTCACTTCAAGAACTTGGGATGCTTCCCTCAGTCAGAAGCACAAGTAGTGGTCTCCTTTAGTCAGCTGAACCAAAGGGACCCCAAGGCATAATCTAGACCCACTCCCAATAAGTCTCCCATGCTAGGTACAAAGGAGAACTTCATTGCTTACAAGGAGTAGGATGGGAATAGGGTAAAGAGCTGAGTGGTATCAGAGAAATCCCATACAGCAAATGGGGTGGCTGGAGTCCCCATCATGGGACAGGGAGGCCCAAGTGAGGGAGATTCCTTGGCCTCCATCAATGCTGACCTTGTGAAGGAACACCTTGAGAGGCTGGACACCTTCAAGTCAGCTGGCCCTGACAATCTACACACCTGGCTACTCAAGGAGCTGGCTAGCATCATAGCTCAGCCCCTGGCATGGATCTTGGAGAACTCCTGGTGCTCTGGTGTAGTGCCCGATGACTGGAAGAAGGCCAATGTGGTGCCTATCTTCAAAAAAGGGAGGAAAGTGGATTCGGCAAATCACAGGCTGTGGCTGGGCACTGTTTGTGCCTGCCACTTTAAGGGCCAGAAGGCAGCAGCTGGCAGGTGCCTGATTAGGGCAGCCATTAGATTCAGGGCTGCCCATATAAACAGGGCAGTTCTGATGCAAGAGGCCAGGCAAAAACATGGCCTGGCTGTGGAGTTGTGGGTATCATCTGGAGGTAAGGGAGGAGCTGTAGGGGATGGTAAGGCGGCTCCTGACCCTGGGTATGACCTAAAACTGCACCCAAGAGTGGGTGGCCTGGTGGGGCTCTCAGTGGTGTGGGAGCTGCCAGGAAATGCCAAGCCAGTTACCACCCCGGTGAAAGGCAGGTTGGGGCGCCTTAACCCCTAGCCCCCATGACCAGGTGGGTGACCCCTTTGTTTGGAGGGCCCAGAGAGTGAGAAAAGAGCCATAGACTCAGGCCTGTCTAAACTCCCCCTGACTGGCCCATGCTGGGGCCAGGACCGGAAGGGTCGAAGGGCCAGGGGCCCACCATGAGGAATGCCCAAGAGCTGAGGGCCTGGGGTCCTGGTGGGCCTGGAGGTGGGCCAGGGCTAGGGAGCTGAAGGTCCCAGTGGGGGGATCACACCCAAAGGGGTTCAGTTCAGGGAGCTATGGTGCCTGGTATGATGGTGGAAGGGTCCGACTGAAGGGAGGAATCTAGGTGGGGTTCAGTAGTAGGGTTCTGGGTCCCAGTGTGGGGGTCAGTGACGATGAGAACATCTAGATTCTATCTGTGAGGTGTGGGCTGTGGTGTAGGGGAAGAATGGAGCTGCAGATAGCGCCCCCTGGCATCGGGGCAGTAAATGGGCAGCCTCCTGCTTATTAACATCTACTAACTAATTATACCAACAAGGTGTGGTAGGCGAGAATGTAGGTTCTCAGGTTCATTCACTGTACCCTATTCCCATCCTACTCCTTGTAAGCAATGAAGTTTTCCTTTGTACCTAGCATGGGAACCTGAATGCAGGTCCTGTTCCCAGGAACAGGTGGGTGGGCCAGTCTGAGAATGGTCCCAAGCAGGCCTCCTGTTACACAGGCCCATCAGCCTGACCTCTATCCTAGGAAAGGTCTTAAAAAAGATTATCAAAGAGGCCATTCTTAATTAACTTAATGGCCAATGGCAACATCCTGAGGGATAGCCAGCACAGGTTTGTGGCGGGTAGGTCTTGCTTGACCAATCTTACTTCCTTTTATGACCAGGTGACCTATCACCTGGACAAGGGAGAAGAGATTGATGTCGTATATCTTCACTTTAAAAAAGCCTTCGATCTTCTATCCCATGATCACCTCTTGGCAAAACTGGCCAACTATAGCTTCAGGTCCATCACGATCCGCTGGCTGGGGAATTGGCTCTGTGGTTGAACCCAGAGGGTGGTGGTTGACAGAAGTCGATCATCATGGTACCCTGTGACTAGTGCAGTCCCTTAAAGCTCTGTCCTTGGCACCATATTGTTCAACATTTTCATTAATGATGTGGACATTGGACTCAGAAGCGGACTAGCCAAGTTCACTGATGATACCAAACTTTGGGGTAGCAGGAGGGTGATCGAGGCTGACCTTGACAGGCTCAGGAAATGGGTGGATGAGAACCTGATGGCGTTTAACACCGAAAAATGCAAGGTTCTCCACCTTGGGAGGAAAAACCCACAGCATCCTTATAGGCTCGGCAGTGCTACGCTGGCTACCACTATGGATGAAAGGGACTTGAGGGTCACGATTCTTCACAAGATGAACATGAGCCTTCAATGTGATGCTGCGGCTAGTAAAGCGATCAAAATGCTGGCTTGCATCCATAGATGCTTCTCAAGCAAATCCCATGACGTCATTCTCCCATTGTACTCTGCCTTGGTGAGGCCGCAGCTGGAGTACTGCATCCAGTTTTGGGCTCCACAATTCAAAAAGGATGTGGAGAAACTTGAGAGAGTCCAGAGAAGAGCCATGCACATGATCAGAGGTCAGGAAAACAGACCTTACAATGACAGGCTGAGAGCTATGGGGCTCTTTAGCCTGGAAAAGTGGAGGCTGGGGGTGATCTGATGACCACCTATAAGTTTATCAGGGGTGTCCACCAGGATCTGGGCAAACGTTTTTCAGCAGAGCACCCCAAGGGATGATGAATTTGAACAATTATGGTCAGTCTGAAATGGTCTTGCAGTAGTTTATAAGGAAGAATTTCTTTACTGTCCAAGCCCCCGAGGTCTAGAATAGCCTGCCATCAGAGGTGGTTCAAACACCTACTTTGAATGCCTCCAAGAGATAATTGGATGCTTATCTTGCTGGGATCCTATGACCCCAGCTGACTTCCTGACCCTGGGGCAAGGGGATGGACTTGACGACCTTCTGAGGTCCCTTCCAGCTCTAATGTCTATGAAATCTGTATAGCCCTTATGACCTCATTTACCTGGTCCAATGGAGGCCAGCACCTGTAGACTGTCAGCCAACTAATTTGAAAGGCATCACTGGTTGGTGGGCATACTGAAAGTCTTTAGCCCACCAGGTGGCCCAAGCCCTTCACCCAGGTATGTGATGCCAGTCATGTAGGCAGAGGGAGCAGGTTTTCCCCCTCCCTCAACCTGAGCTGGATACATTCCTATCTAAAGAGATAGGGTAAGGTGTGCACCCTCTGCAGGGCCCATGCTAATCAAATCGTCACAGAGTAGAGCTTCTAGGGAGAAACAGAGGTGGCCTTCTGCCACATGCTGGGTCTCATGCAGGGATACAGATCACCCCCTGTTCCCACCTGCCTGTGTCTGACAAATGGCCAGAGTCAAGAAACAGGGGTAGGAAGAGGGTCTGTGGTGACTTGGCTCTGCGACACCCTTGGGGGTAAGTACTGTTGGGTGGTGGCTAAAGCAGATGAGCATGGGGCAAATGCTAGTGTATCTCCCTGCAAGGAGGGGCTGTTGGTGGTCATCCAAGGTTCATGGGATACTGATGGATAGCAACCTAACATGAATTGATAAGGGATCTGGTACAGAAGTTCAATGTACTGGTCTAACTTAAATCAATTATGTAAGAGTGTACATCGATCCAGATTTATCTTAGAGTGGGTTCTGCCATTCTAGACCAGTCTAAGTGCACCAAATTTCCTTTCTGTTCTGGGTGTATACTAGTTTTCAGTCACTTAAACTGGTTTATGTGTAATGTCTGTACTTGGTCTTAAACATGGAGAGAACATCTAGTGGAGAAAGCCAAATCAAAAGCCAGTGACTGGAAGCAGGAGTCAGACAAATTCAGATTCAAATTAGGTCTAATTTTTTAACTATGAAGATTTCATAGTTTCATAGTAACTAGGGTCAGAAGGGGCCTAGAGCAGGCCATCTAGTCTGACCCCCCACCAATGGCAGGAACAAGTGCCAGGGTCACAGGA
>JAGPOW010000729.1:223194-236145 GCA_030014935.1 Caiman crocodilus | reverse complement strand
GACCTCTCGGCCCAAGGGGTCCGGACGGCAGATGGGATGCTCCGTGCCCCTCAGGATGGAGTCCCCAACGACCAGGACTCGACGCTTGATCCTCCTTCGATTATAAAATGTGATTATAAAATGTTGAAGGTCTTTGCACAGGAGGTCACAGGATGATCCAACCATCTCTTCTAGCCTTTAAGAACCTATTGTTTCATGTTAAATGCTGTCCTGGGGGACTAGGTTTTGTCTTTGTCTCTGTCACAGTATTGGCATGTGATACTGGACAAATTACTTGAATTCAACTTGTGCAGGTGCAAAGTAGTGTCTACATGGCATTATATTGTGGTAGCTTCCTCATTTTTTTAGGTTTCCAACATCAGACCTTGAAGATCCTAGGCACTCAGGAACTGCAGCTAAAATCATCAGGAGTTGTACTTTGAATGTATTATGTGGCATACAAAACTAAGAACTCTGAAAAACTGGGCATCTCAAAATGGGCATCCAAACTTAATAGCTGTTTTTATCTCAGATTTTCTGTGCCTCAGTTCCCCATCAGTTCTCCCCAAATGGGAGTAGGCCTAACCCCTTATTTCACAGGTGGCTTGGGAATATAGATTAGTACTTATAAAGCACTCTGATATTGAGTGCCATAAAAAGGCCCATGAGAAAATTAAGAATTATATCTTTAGTGCAGAGTTAGAATATTGTGCAGGAAATAAGCTACGAGGCCAGGCAGTGAACAATGAGTTTTACACAAAATATTGCAATAGCTGCTCATTAATTGAGCACCATCCATCTAGAACACTGAATGAAGCAAGGGTCCAATGGAAAAAAAATTATATGTGAGCCTGTAATTAAGAATTATTTCATATGCATATGCATAGGACATCAAATTAGGGTAGCACAGGGAACCCAAAATTTGAATACTTGACTTTGCAACCTACAAATATTCTTTTAAAATTGTTTTTGCTTGATTGTTGCATGGTATTAAATATGTAAGGTAAGTAAGCCTATTTTTGTTATTGCTAGCTATTCAAATATTTTGAAATGGCAAAATGTTTTTTCTTTCAAATAATCACAATAGACCCCCTTTCATTGTTTCAAAATGGTCCCTAAAGTTCTAAAAACCATTTTCAAAGATTAAATTACACTTGAGCGAAGTGGTCAGTAAAAGCTAATTGTTACTAACTGAAAACTTCCAGTAACATTTTTATAATCTTTCTGGTAACTCCTTTTATTTTAGACACAATATTTTTATTTAAAAACAACAAAAAAGTTCATATCATTCACACAAGATTGTTAGTGTTCTTGTTTTAGAAAGAAGCCTCCATAGCCATATGGCTGCTCTTTCCTAACAAATAACACGGGCATGTAGATTGCTTTATTTGTTGAGCTTCAATCTATATGTCTGGTGCTGCACTTATGGCTTGAGCAAAATTCCCACTGACTTCTAGATTATTCCTTCTGTTGGTGTATGTGGCCAGGTAAGGTGAATTTGCCTCGCAATTCTGCATGTATCTAGGAAACTGCTAGGAAACAGATTTAAGAACAACAGTGGTCTTGGGATTTAGATTTTGAAATGAAGGGTGATGGAAGATATTGGGATTCTGGACTTCTCTGTTTCTGACACAGACTTTCCATGTGACCTTGGACAAATCTCTTATTCTCACTCTTCCCTTGTTTCCTTGCCTGGAAATTGGGACAATAATGTTTTCTTTGTCTTGTCCTTTGTTTATTCTAACCATTCAGATTTTAAGATTTCCAGGACAGATAGTGTCTTGTGTTATGCATATGTACAATCTCTCATAAAATGGATTTGCTCTCTTGGGCTTTCTAGATGCTACTGAGTGCAGATAAGAAGGTAGTTGAAACTGCAATCCTACTTAAAGTAACGACTGATGAATAGCTCATCAAGAATGACAGTGGGGACGAAGGGGGGGGTGAGGGTGAGGCCAGTGCTGTGCCACGACCACCCCCTGCCACCCTTACTTCCAAGAAGCAGGGCTTAGGCGGTAGGCAAGGCCAGCAGTGCTGGCCTCACCCCCCCTTCTCTGTCCCTCTGTCTCTTCTGTCCCCACTGTTACGTTGGTGCCCTGCCATCCCCTCCATCCCCTGCTGTTGCCACCTCCGAGGAGCAGGGCTTCTTGCTGACCTTGGCTCCCACAGTGAAGGAGGGGCTGGGGCAAGTGCTGCTCAGCCAGGGCCGGGGGGCATGGGATGAAGGCACGGCTCATCCAAGGGGCCCGGGGGGGTATGGCTCCCTCCGCTGCATGCTGCTTGTTCAGGAGTTGCTCATCTGGCAGCTCCTGCCTCTGTTCCCGTCACTTGTCAGGGAGAGCTTGGAGGTGGGGTTTGTGCCCCTGGATCTGCACAGGGCAGGCGGGACTGGGGCTGCAGCACACTGCGCTCCGGGCAGACAATAGGGGCTATGGGGGGGCTACAGTGAATTTTCATCCTGTGACACCCTGTCCCACCCCCAGCTGGGCAAACAGTGGGAGTCATGGGGGGGGCATGTGCCCCCAAATTGGGGCATGGCAGGTGGCAAAGCGGGGGCTATGGGGCAACTGTAGCCAGCTGAAAATTCATCGGAGCCCCCCCCCCATAACCCCTACCACCTGCCTGGAGTACAGCATGGTGCAGTCCCAGCCCCGTCCGCCCCATGCAGATCTGGTGGAACACCCCTCTCCTGTGCCCTCGGGGATGAGTGGTGGGAGCAGGAGCTACCAGATGAGCGATTCCCAGACCGGCAGTGGACAGTGGCAGGAGTGGCCCCTCCTCCCCGCACCCCCCAATGAGCTTTGTCTTTGTCCTTTGCCCCACCCCGTCCCAGCTAGGCAGCATTTGCCCTAACCCCTGTCCTAATCCCTCCTTCACTATGGAGGTGTTTATCTGCCCCCCTACATCCGTTCCCTCCTCTTCCACTACAATAGACTTATCAGCTGGATGCAGCTGTATCAAGCGTTGTAAAGGAACCAGTCACTCACGTATAACATTGTTCCTATGGGAAAATTGGTTCCAAGGTACGATGTTTTGACTTAAGTTACAGTTTTCTGTATCACACTGTTTCTGTTCACAACAGGAACGAGTTGTGCGGTAAGTCTGAGGACTGCCTGTATAGCGTTCTGTCCATGTGCACTGGTAACATATCTCCATTGCACAATCATCTACCTGTCTTGCAACTAATTTAAACCCATGGAAGCCAAGTAAAGATGCTGCCTAGTTGATAAAATTTGCTTATTTCACAAAAGATTCTGATTTGAAATCCAGCAAAAGGTTTTTTTATATATGAAGAATTTCTAATAACATCATTTTTATTCTGATGGAAGTGAAATAGTTTATTATATTTTGCAAAATTCAGTTATCCTTATCAGGTAACTCTGCAGTTGGCTGGATTGGATTGGGATCTATATGAAAGAACTGTGCTATCATTAGACCCAGGAAGAAACACTCCACAGCTGACATTTTAATTATCTGCAATACATTAAACTTTGGGCAAATGGAGCAGGATTGCTATGTTTTGGTTGTGGCTAAGGAAAAGGCAATATTTTCCCCATAAGGAATATATGCCTTAATCCCTGCTGTACAGGGATTATTATTGTATTGTAATCCAATGTTGTCATCATGGAGCAGTTGTGGTCCCAAAAATGCTGAAAGAAGAGCTGCAGGAAGCAAGGGCATTTGGGTTGATATATTGGGAGAGAAAAGCTTTTGTGCATAAGGTACCCTTCCTCAGGTCTGGGGCAGAAGTTTTATAAACTGTGACCTAAACCAGTTCAGTCTGATACTACATTCAACCAGGTTCATCTTAAACCAGTTTCAGCCATTTTGAAACTAGTTTATGTGCACAGAACATCTGTTCTGTTGCATGTTTTAAACCAGTTTCTGATTAGTTAGTCTGGTTTATATGTAACTTCTGTCCCTAAAACCAACTGTAATGATTCCAGTGTGATAGAAACAAGTCTACAGCGTATTTGCTGTTCTCTAGCAAGGACCAGGAACCCATCTGTATATTGTGAATTTCCTGCTTGATGAGAACAGTTTAATAGATGGAGAGGTCTTACAAGAATAGGGCATGCTTTAATACAACTTTATTTTTTATATCAAAGCTAGCATTTGTGTAACAGTTTCCTCTTCCAAATACTTTCTAGACTCGAATGAGTGGAAGTAGTTCCCAGACCACACTGAGGTAGATGAGGAAAGAAGCATTTCCAGCTTTAAGGATGGAACGTTGAAGGCAAGTGGGCCAACAGTTGGTGAAAGGGTTAGAGGGGAAGCTGGTAACAGAGCTAAGTTTGGAGCTGGGAGCTTCTCTCTCCTACGTGTGTTCTCTGACTGCTAGATTGTACCTCTGTATAAACCTGGCATTTACACTGCTGGGGCGGATGATCCCTAATTTATACCAGAAACTGCACGTGCACCTGAAGCTGTAGTGTACTGCAGCAGACTTGATGAACAAAGTCTGCTCAGATATGCTGGATTTCCAGCGCATCAGAGCAGACTCGCAGCATGTATGCAAGTGCCCGTTAGCTCCACAGTGTTTTTCTTTTTCTGATGTGCAACAGTCTATGGAGAAGCCAAATGGATGCTACCGTCTTTCCAAATTATTTGCTTGCTTACCAGCAAGTAGGTAATAAAATACTTGTTTACCAGAGAAGCTACTGTTGATTCAGCTAAAGACATTCAACAATATATTTTAAAACCAAATTCTGCCTTCAGGCCCATGCAAACCATTTCCATTGAAGATGGTGAGAATTTCATATATGCCTCCAGGGACAAAATTGTGACCCTACCTATTTGGGATGAGAAGATAATTAAAGTGGTTCATTAGAATGAGTCCACAGCACAATGAGGTATGTTGTTTTTGGTCCTCATTATTTGTGTTGAATTATCTTTCACTAGCTTCTGGATTCTTTCATGTTGCTTCTACACGTAACTGTTCTTCGGACTTCACTGAAACTCTGTGGACTTTGGAAGCTCTTCTTGGTTAAAAAGGGGAATGTGATTATTCAGGAGGCAGGTTTCACTGCTGGTTTACCAGGACTCTTCTAGCAAAACATACCTAGTTTTGTGCAAGTGGTATAATAAACATACAAGATGACTTTGCCTCCTTAGCCCTATTTATTGTAAAGTGCTTTCCTGGTGCTGGGAATTGTTCTACAGGCGTTAGAGGGGGAGAGATTTCAGTGCCTTCAGGAAATGTTCATTGGATTCTCTGCTATTCTGTCACTGTATTTGGGGAAGGGATAGTGTGAAGGCAAAAGGTGGCATTAAGCTTTCTTCCTGCTCCATGTGTTTGGATAACATGCAGCAGTTTGGGCATGGCTTAAATTAATGCTTAACAGACAGGATTGTCTGTACCTGTACTTTGTCTTCTAAGCTGGGTGCTAGCCTAAAGTCTTGAGCAGCCAGCAGTGTTGTAGACAGTGGAGAAAGGGAATATTCTGCCTATTTTATTTTTGTAGCCGATAGTCTGCCCAAGGGTAGTGGGTGAAAGTGTGACTTCTGTCACCAATTTCAGCAGATTCAGGTTGAATTCAGTGGGGCCAGGACTTCCCCTACTATCTGCTTATCTGGCAGCATTTGAAAAAGAAAGTTCTGTGCAATGCTATATATTTCCCTTTCAGCTCAGCAGTTGCATATGCTTCACTTTCTCTTTTTCAAAAGGAGCTAGACTGAGTAGCACAGGGTTACTTGGCTTTGGCTAAAGTGATTTATAAATACCGCACAGCTGCGTTTGTTGTGCTAGAAAGCCCATGAACGGCATTTCTGCTTCCCTACTCTGTGCATTGCCTAGAGTTTAATGTGTGTTAAATAATTAAAATGACAACTCATTAGTTCAGCTTCAGTCTTCCCCCAAGTGCATCAAGAAATCCCTGCGAGCTGTCTACTGCTTAGAACTTCAAATGCCTTTGATTGTGGCGATGCTGGTGACGTGGTACCAAGTGGACTGTAGCAGGAGTAAGTGAGCATGTTCCTCAATGACTCCACTCTTTATTTGTGTGGCAGGGCACAGCCAAGCAGCCGGCAGGTGCTTAATTGTGGCAGCCAGTCCAGATCCAGGGCTGCGTATATAAACAGAGCAGCTAGCTACTGGTAGGCAGGTAGTCACGTTGCTACAGCTTGCTGAACATGACAAGTAGGAGGTTTATTGAGCATTTACTCTACTTGGAGGGATCTCTTCAGCTGTGTTTTGTCTCTTTTATGTAGACCAGGCTCATAGGGGGGTTTATGAAGAGAGATGAGCAATGGGACCAGATTCTGTTCCATCTCTTCTATGTGTGAGTAGATTTAGGTGCCTAAGTGTGATCCTATTCCATCCTACTCAAGCCCCTGAAAAACTGTTAATGCAAAGGCTGGATGAGTTGTCCTCTTTGCTGGTTTTTATGTGACAATATTAAGGGTTAGATGGTAGTAGGTGCATTAATGGGTTTTCAAGGACTTGAGCATGGGGGGATTGAATGCTATTATTTATGCTTATGTGCTCAAAGTTCATTGAATCACTTAATAAGTGGGATAGCATCTAGCCCATGGCTTTACTAGTAGATGTCCATCTCCTCTTCCCTTTCTGCTGGGTCAGGTGATGAGGCTGAGTGCTTTATGCAGTGTTTGGTACAGACTGGGCTTGGAATAGGGACTGTCAGGCTTGGGATCAGGATAGAAGTGGTGAGTCTGGGGCAGGTGCATTGATGATATGGTGATGAGTTTCTGCCCCCTGTATCGAGGGTGCATGGATTCACTATTCTGGATGCAGATTCACCGTGTAAACATTCTGCTTTTCAGTCTTGGCTTCCAGCTAACAGCATGACTCGTACTACTGTTGAGAGAGACAACTGGGTGCACTAGGCTGGGCCTTTTTTGCTGCTGCTGTCTGAGAGTGTGGCATGAACTAGTGCCCCCACTCCTTCCTGGTGATTCTGTCCCACCAAACCTTTGATCTGATGTGCTGGGTTCAAGTGATCGTCTGTCAACCTCCTTGGAAGTGAATTGTGATAGCAGGCTCTCGCACTTTGCGTCTTCCCCCTCAAGTTCCGAATGTTGGCTTTCTTCACATTACCACCGATCAACTGTGTTTGAGGCTTTGTAGGCAATTTGCCAGGCAGATTTTGTGTGTTCAGACAATTCTAAGCATTCGTCTCCAGGACATTAATTATTCATAAATGTGTTTGAATCCAGAGTACATGAGTCTCCTATCTTGGACTTCAATTTGCACTGCCAAATTATAAATCGTTAAATTATACTGTACCAACAGTACCTCCCACCCTTTTACTACGAGCTCTTCATAGATATAAGAGGTTGCATGATTCAACAAGTGACATGAGAGAGAGAGAGTTGTTTGGCAAAGATATTGGCAGTTCAATTCACTAGATGCCAGTGAAACTAAACTATTTAGATGTCTGCATGGCTTTCCTTCCTGTCTGCAGGGATGAACTGTATGAACCAGTGTACGTTATTAAATCTGTATATTTAACGCTTACATTTTTTATGAATGTTCAGGTTACTTTTAATAGATCTCCATTTCATAGTTATCATATTTTGTTTAAATGGATATAACCTAGTAACCAATGTGCCTAGGTGACATGCTGCCCTTGACTTTATTAGAGGGATAGACTCTTAGAGGTCTGTTTATTTATTCATGATTGTAAGGCTTGCAGAACAGGCAAGTTTCTCTTTTTAGAGTTGAGGATTGAATATACATGAGCAGTAAGAGGTTTCTACAGTCTTCTATGTACTCGAATGAAAACCCTGGTCAAAGAAAGAAGCCGTGATGGCCTAGGTTACTTGTAGAACAGTCCTGCCTGCCATCATTTTCTGATGTGACAGGAGAAGCTGATTTCAAAACTAGGGAAGTGAGCAAAAAAAAAAATTATTTTTTGGTAATGAATTGTTAGCTCGCTCTTCTCCCTGGCTGTGCAAAGTGGGTAGTGGGTGTTTCTACATGAGACAACTGCACAATAGCTGGATAACACTGGGCAGGAGCATGTCGGGCAAAACCTGTGCTAATATGCTACTGTGCAGTAGTATTAGGCTACTGTGCAGTTAGCATCAGAAAAAATCTGGGTAGTGGCTATTGTGCAGTAGTTGTTACTGTGCATTGATTTTAATACTTGGTTATCCAAGTCCTGAAATTAATATGCAGCAGCTATGGCACTTTAATGAATGTGTTGACCACCCAGTGAGTACTATCTCATCTCTGTCATGGGATTTAATATTTCTATGCTTATGGCAGTGATTCTCAGGGTGCAGCAAGATCCCTTTTAAGGGCTTCTCTGAATATCAGGTGTGCAAACACCTGTACACGGTTCACAAAATAAGCTCAGAGACTTCAGATAGGAATCCTGACCTGTTGTGGTCTTTCTCAGATCTTTGCAACAGAAGAATTGCTTTGTTATATTTCCGTAGTCAAAAAAACAACTGAAAGCCAAGAGCTGGCATTTTCTGAAGGTTGCCTCGAATCTAATTATATGTGCTTTGAGTCTGCAGAAGTTTAAAGCTACAGCATTATGCTATATGTTACTTTACGTGTATTTTGTGGCTAGATTGGTACATAGAAACTATTTTATTTCACAGATGAGGAAATAGAGGCTGGGGGTATACATGACCAAAGTCACACAACAAGTAAGTCACAACTATTATTAGGTTCCTGAGGCAATTTTCTATGCTTAATTGGGCTAGATCCAGTAAATAGTTTCCTGGGAAACTTAATCCCATGTTCAAAGTATTCAAGGTTTGGAGCCTCATAGGTGCTATTTTTGCTACTGATTGGCTCTAATAATACTGTATATAACAGGAGCAGTGCTCTTACACATAGCCTTATGAGGTTTTTTTTTTCTTGCTTATAAAAGCTGGTCTTTTTGGAAGAAATGGCCTATTCCTAGCTTGTGTAATAGCTACTTATGCAAAAAGCAAGTGTTAGCTGTGTGTCTGTCTGAATCTTTTAAAACTAGAGTTAAGTATTTGACCAGTCAAATATTGGTCAAAATTGCTAACAAGTCCAAGTAACACACAGAAAAACATAAACTTTCCATTAAGAAATATGTAAAAAAAAAATATTTTTTTTTGTCAAAACTACAAAAAAATTGTAGGGTTTTTTTTGGGGGCGGGGGGAGGGGTTAAAATTAATATAATCTCTGACCAGTCAAAAAATGGGCAGCCAATGGACAATATTTAACTGGTCCAATTGACTGGCTTGCCAAACCTAGTCTTAACTAGAATCAGTTTCTGGGGTCGGAGTTCCACCTTTGGAACATGTATGTGCTACTATTCCTGGAAAAATGGTTGTGACAGCGTTGTCTTGCCCACCCCTGTTCCAGGACTGCACTGGAGAGGTGGCTGCATCCTTGACCCCAGCCTCCTCCCCATCTCCCACCCACTGCTGCAAGCAGGCTGTGCTGTGGGAGCCTTCAGGGACTTGTTAAAGTCCACAGAGCAATTAAGACTCCCCTACTCTCCATCCCATTTTCAGAGTTGCATCCTCTCCTGTCCTCTTACACCTTCACCCACTCACTGCTGCTGCTCTCTGTACTGTCCCAGGGGCAGAGGAAGCTTCAGAGCCTCTCCTGCCTGTTTTGAGCTGGGCTGAATGGGGGCTGGGCTCAGCTGGCACAGTGACACTGGTGAGTGGTGTGGGCTCCCCCACCTCCCAGTCCCACCCGGGAGCAGGTCCAGGGAAGGAGAATCTTCCTTTGCCTATTGCCACTGCCACTGCTGCTGTCCCAGAGGAGCCCAGGCACCATGTACCCCTCCTGCAGCAGGTGGGAACAGTCCACTCCAGGACACTAGGGAAAGCGGGCAGGGCAGAGGAAGGGAAGGGATGCGACTCTGAGCATGGAGGGAGGAGTGGGATTCTCATTTGCTTTGAGGACTTTGTTAAAGTCCCCAGAAGCTCCCAAGGTGTGGTCCAGGCCGACAGGAGGTGTAGCCATGCCACTGCAGTCCTTCTGGCTCTGCCCCTGAATCGTCTATATTTCTTCCAGTTGCCTCAGCCCATCAATACACTCACTACTTGATCCAAAAGAACACAAGAAGAGGATGCTCTTGCAGGTGATTTTTATAAAGCATTGAAGTAAAGAATGATGCCTGCAAGATATGTTTTAGAACAAGTAAAAAGAAAAATATATACTTCTGCTTCCAAGCATTTACACATAACATAGCTTACCTTCTTCCTTAATCCTGTGGTGATAGGGTAACACCTGCTGTGAAGTAGCCAACTGCAGAAAATGTCAGTAAAGTCAAATTCTCTCTTGGGTTGCAGGTAGTATTGAGAGTTGTAGGCATGTCCCTAGGGCAGAATGCAATCGGATGACAGTCGTGTAGTTTAAGAATCCATGCTCTAAATCCTTCCTTAGTTGTCTATATTTTATTATAGCTTGCTATTATTAAAGGTTGATTCACTAGTCTGCAAAAGCTTTCTTTTTACAGGAGGCCCTATGGAAGTAGCAGCAAGTGTAAACAATACATCTAGAAGAGGATACAATGCTCAGTATGCCAGTCATGCTTGGAGCTGTCCTTCTGGTAGGAAGACACGACATGTATGAGGCACAGACACCTTGAGGTTAATAAAAAGGGGAAGAGTGTGAAACTAGAATCTTTATTTCTTTATTGGACAATCATTTTTTTTTTTTTTTTTTTAATCATGTTTGCTATAGTAGTAAAACCCTTTACAACAAACTCTAAAATGTATTCCAGTTAATGTGGTAGTCTCTTAAAGGATAAAAGACCAGCTGAGTACTGGGGCTTTAAACCTTTATACATGCAAATTATTTTGCCTACAGAAAGATCAAGTGTGCATGCAGCACAAACAGCTCTACAGAGTCAAGGCACCAAGGGCCAAATCCTGATTTGTGAGTGATACTGTTGAAGTTGCTCATAGTAAATCTGAGATGCTGGTTTGGGCCATGGTGCTTTTCCTTGTACTTTTTAAAAATGGATGCAAATAATGACTCAGGCTTTATTGTCAGACCCCAATGCTCTGTTCCTTATCACTTTTCTTAGAGGCAGATTAAAATCTGAGCATAGCATCAATCATCTGAAAAATCCTTTGGCGCTTCTGTGTGGTACCTGCCATGATTAGCACACAGCATCTGATGCCACTGTCTGGTGCCGCCAGTCACAGCACGAGAGGGCTGGTGACCTTACTGTCTGTAGGTCTCTGTTTTAAATGAAGTACAGCAACAAGAGGGGAGATCTAGGAAAGAAAAAGTATATTAAAGCCTGATCACATAGTCCTTAGGCAGAAAAAAACACTACCCGGTGTTACAGGGACCAGTTCTGGGAAAGAGCAAAGAATATTTGAAATGGCTTTAATTTGTTCATTAGTGCTGAAGCTGAGGGATGACCTACAACCAGTGACCTCAGCTAAGTAGGCTGTCCAGGTAGCAGGGATGTGGCCACTATTGTAGGACATGGTGAGGAGAAAGGCAAAGAAGTGGCTTACTCCTTTTTCACTCATTCAGGGTTTTGGCTAGGTTGATGTGGGCTGTGTACGGACCCCCTAACCGAAACGTCTTCTGTTTAGGTTCCTTACATGTCTTGTGCAGTTTGTACCGTCATCTTTATAAACTCTTGTCCTGGAGATGGGGAAGCAGGGATACAGAATCCCCTTGTGTGGGGTTTCTGCTGCTTTTGGGCTATCACGTAGTTGGCACACAGCTTTTAAGTTGTCTTTGGACATTGTACACCCATGTGTGCTACCCCTGGTTTTATCCCAAAGGGATAAGTGACTGCCAGATGCAGTGTTTGCCTGGATTTTGCAGCATGATCAGCATTCAGCAGCACCTGTTGAAAACGAAGTGAGCTGCTGCAGTCCATGCTCACAGCGAGACTTTAACCTCACTGTAATCAAGGTTTTTCTGAAGTATTTTAGCCTAAACTGAATTAGTCTTCATGTCTTCTCCATTTTCTTTCTTTCATAGTCCAGAAGTCAGTCCCGTATCAGCTTGAAGCAAACCACCAAGCAGAAGGTATGTTGATTCTTTCTTTGGTTAATACTTTAATCTTTTTGTATGTGTCTATTTCCCCCTTCTCCCGTACCTCCTTACTGCCCCCACTCTCCATCTTGTACCTTCGTTTATGAAGCACGCATTTCAAGAGGGAAGAATTTGAGTTCTGTTGTTATGGTTTCATGCTCCACTTCAAGTCTAGTGGAGAAACAATGGGGAATTCTTTGGGCAAAGGACTTTTTCTTTATTTGAGGAGAGGCTTTTAGGTTTGGGCTCTTTTTCATTTTCCTGCAATTCCCAGCTAGCTCATCCAATCTCAAGAGCAGTTTTTAGAACACTAATGAAGAATGATTATGCCTCTCAGCCTAGTATAGCAGCCCAATAGATTATGTGGAGCTGCACTGAAAAGCTAAGCAAGACTCATCCCCGTGGAGCCTTTGATAAAGTATTCAGCTGTGATGTTTAGGGGTGGTCATATCCCTGTCATTCTCGGTACCCACAACTAAGTTTTAACAGAAATGTCCTATTGAGCACATTCCTGCCCTCCCCAATAGGATGAGGAAATGAGGTTGTGGGTAGAGCTGAAGAGGTGTTTCAGTAGATGATTAATTCTGGTTGAATTCACCAAATAGTTTCAGCCAAAATGGAAGTACTAAAACATTTTGGAAACTTTGAAACTATTTTGGCAATTTTTAAGCACCAAGTTGCTAGCACTTGTATTACAAGTCAAGGAAATGAAGGAGTAGATTTACAAAACTACTGGAGTGGCAGGCAATGCTGCCCTTCTTTCTTCTAAGAGTTGGAGCCCTTGTCCAGATTCAATCCCCTTCTCTGGGGATTTGAACCTAACTTGCCAATCTCTCAGGAGATGTTAATGGGTATTATAGTTTCATAGTAGCTAGGGTCAGGAGGGACCTGAACAGATCATCTTGCCTGACCCCCTGCCACAGGCAGGCATGAATGCTGGGTTCACAAGACCCCAGACAGGTGATCATCCAACCTCCTCTTGAATTTGCCCAAGGTAGGGGCG
>JAGPOW010000729.1:194159-223094 GCA_030014935.1 Caiman crocodilus | reverse complement strand
GGAAGTTGGTTCCAGATTTTGGTCACCCTAACTGTAAAATATTGCCTTCTGATCTCTAACCTAAACCTATTCTCCATCAGCTTATGACCATTGTTCCTTATTGCCCCAGGTGGTGCTGGGGAGAAAAGAGCTCTGCCTATATGCTGTTGATCTTCCTGATGAGTTTGTTGGCAGCCACCAGGTCTCCCCTCAGTCTCTTCTTGCTGAGGCTGAACAGGTTCAGGTCCTTCAGTGTCTCCTCGTAGGGCCTGTCCTGCTGTCCTCACACCAAGCGGGTGGCCCTCCTCTGACCCCTCTCCAGGCTGGCCACAGCCCTTTTTGAAGTGCGGTGTCCAGTACTGGACGCAGTACTCCAACTGTGGCCTGACCAAAGAAGCATAGAGGGGGAGTATCACCCCTCTGGACCGGCTCGAGATGCACCTTTTGGATGCATGACAAAGTATGGTTGGCCTTGCTGGCTGCGGTCTGGCATTGGCGGCTTATGTTCATCTTGGAGTCAATAATGACTCCAGGATCCTGTTCTGTCTCTGTGGTTTCAAGAAGGGATCTCCCCAGCCTGTGTGTATGCCATGGATTCCTTCTCCCAAGGTGTAGCATCCTGGTTTGGTCTATATTGAGCCCCACCCTATTCTTATCTGCCCACTTTTGTCGTCTGTCTAAATCTAGTTGCAGCCTCTCTCTCCCTTCAAGTATGTCCACCTTGCCCCACATGATCTTAGTGTCATCAGCAAACTTGGACAGTGTGCTTTCCACCCCCTTGTCCAAGTCCCTGATAAAGATGTTAAACAGTACGGGCCCAAGAACCGAGTCCTTGGGTTACCCCACTGCTCGCATCTCTCTAGGTTGAGTACAACCCATCCACCACTACTCTCTGGGTGCGCCCCATCAGCCAGTTTTTTTTACCCATCCAACTGTGCAGGCATCATTGCCACAGTCGCTTAATTTATTGATGAGGATGGGATGAGAGACCGTGTCAAAGGCCTTAAAGTCTAGAAAGACTGCATCCACAATGACACCATCGTCCAAGGATTTAGTTACTTGGTCATAAAAGGCAATCGGGTTGGTCTGGCAGGACCTGCCTTTGATGAACCCATGCTGATTTGCCCTTGAGTGTGATCTCCCCTGCAGGCCCCCCACAGATATGCTTCTTCATGATCCTCTCCAAGATCTTCCTGAGCACTAAGATGAGACTTACAGGCCTATAGGTACTTGGGTCCTCCTTCTTTCCCTTGAAAATTGGGACCACATTAACCAGTTTCCAATACCCCAACACATGGCTAGATGACCACGAATGCTTATACAGCCAGGCCAAGGCCTCTGCGATGACACCTGCCAGCTCCCTCAACACCCTTGGGTGGAGGGCATCTGGACCTGCAGATTTAAAAATGTCTAGCCCTTCCAGAAGATCCTGAACTACATGTGCACTGACTGAAGGCTTGATAGAGCTATCCCCAAGATTGTCCCTACCTCTGGTAGGTGGGATATCCCGGTCCCTGTTCAAGAAAAGAGGCAAAGAAACTGTTAAAAATATCAGCTTTCTTGTCTGGCATGGTCACCAGATTACCGTGTGCATCTTGCAGAGGCCCTACATTGCCTGGTGCCCTTGTCTTGCTCCCAATGTACTTGAAAAAGGACTTTTTGTTGTCCTTAATCCCGGACACTAGCCTGAGCGCCATCTCTACCTTCGGCTTCCTAATAGCCCTCATACACTCCTGGGCCAAGGAGGAGTACTCCTCCTTGGTGATAGCTCCTCCCTTCCACTGGTTGTATGCCCCCCTTTTAGTCCTCAGGCATTCCTGAATGCCCTTGCTGAGCCAAGGGGGTTTCTGAACACTCTCATCCCCCTTGCTTCTCTGGGGGACTGTTATCCTTTAGGCCTGGAGGATCTCCCCCTTAAGGTATGACCATCCCTCATGGACTCCCATCTCCTCTACCTTCTGGGCCCTTAGTGCCTCCCCCACTAGTCTCTTAAGCTCATTGAAGTTGGCCGTTCTGAAGTCAAGGGCTTTAGCCTTGGTGTAAGCCCAAGATGCCCTGCGTTGGGTAATGAAATCCAGCACATGATGATCCCTGTTGCCCAGGTGGTCAAGAACCTGCAGTCCCCTCACCAGGTTGTCCCCCATGGCCAGGACCAGGTCCAGCAAGGCATTACCCCTAGTGGGGCTGTGCGCTTCCTGGATAAGGTGAAGGTCCTGTAATACAGCCAGGAACCTACGCGAGCGGTCAGACCTAGCTGTCTATTCTTAGAGAGGTTGTTCTGCAATATCCTTACTGACTTGATTCTGCTCTGGAGTTGCATAGTAAAGTATGCAAATGAACCAGAGAGAGTGACTTTCCAACCTGGCAGACAGGAAACTCTTTCAAGAGTTCAACACCCTTTAATGAATTGGGCAGAATAGATTTCATTCAAGGTTTTCCACCTTCAGGAGAGTGTCAGACACCTCAGCCTGTGGAGTCCTTCCCCCCCTTTTCTCTTTCTCTGGTTCAATGAATAAATATTTTTAGTAGTCCATGAAACATCATTTGTCATCAAGACAAATTGAGTGAAACCCACTCCAGACTCATTCATGTCTTTATTATTGAGGCATTCTTTTCGGTAGTCCATGTTGTGGTGTCAGGTCCCTTTAGACCACGGGGAAGATTTGTGGCCAGGTTCCCACACTAGTTGAGTACCCTAACCACAGGGTTATTAGGTGCAAAGCAGCTCCTCCAGAAGTTTTGTGAAAATAGTCTTTTGGGTTTTTTGTTTTATTATACAGCGTTTGAAAATAAAATGCATTTTGGGACTGAAATTTTAATTCTTGGGTTTTGGTGGATTTTTTTTTTTTTTTTCAAGAGTTCTTTTTTTGGTTAATGAATGGGCAAACAATTACTGGTCTACTGCTAACTCCAGGAAGCAGGACATGAAACGGTTGGAACAAAGGAGGACTACTCTTGAGTGGATGAAGTGTCCTGTTGGACAAAGAAGAGGCATACAAACAAGGGAAGCTAGGAACAGTCCCCAAAGCGGACTATATGACAACAGGCCACGTTTGTCGGGAGCAGACAAGAAAGGCTAAGGGGGTGACTGATTTCAAAGTAGCAATGGAAATCAAGGACAATAAGAAGTCCTTCTTTAGTAGGGCTGTGTGAAATGGATCCTATTCAATTCAGACAGAATCCAAATCTGAATTCGGGACAGTGATTCAATCTATTGATTTGGATCAATGTCCCTGATTTGATTGAGGCCAAATCTGAAGATTTGATGCTGATTTGGTGAATCAGCGATTTGGACATAGGCACAGCTTTTTTTCTATGTAGCTCGAGGTAGCAGCGTGGTTTGTGATTGCTGTAATGCTGGGGTGCATGGAGCTTCCCACTGGAGAGCCCCCCCCCACTTCTGTGTGCTTGGCAGCAAACCTGGAAGTGGAGCAGAAGTACTTCCAGTCCATTTCTGGGTCTGCCAGGGACCGTGCTTGGGACCCCTCCTGTGTCCTCCCGGCTTGGCAATTGGCCATAGGGGCCACCCTGGGTCTCCCCTCCCCCACCAGACCCAGGAGGCACCAGGTGCTGAGCCAGGGGGTGCAGCCTCCTTCCTCCTGTCCCACTGGCCCAAGGGGAAACAGGCGGCGGGGGGAAGTGGCCCAAACGGGCTTCTGGTCCATTTTTGGGTCTGCTGCTGTGGTGGCTGGGACCCCCCCCCCCCCCCGACCATGCTTCTGTGGGATGCTGTCCCTGGACCACAGTGTTCAGAGCCCATGCTACCTAGAGGTAGGTAGAAAAAACATTTAAAGCTGTATCTGTACAACTGTATCTGAATCGCTGAATCTGTCCAAATCTCTCCAAATGGATTTGGAGAGCTTAAAGGGTCCTCTGAATCAATTTGGTGGCTGAATTTCTGAAACCGAATTGTGCCAAATCAAATTGGGGACTGAAGCTTCACACAACCCTTCCCTACATACCTAAAGAATATAGGGGGAAAACAGAGGGAAGTGCGGGGCCATTGCTTAACTCGGGACAGCTGGTTACTGACACTCGGGAGAAAACTGATCTCCTGAATGACTACTTTCCTTCGGTATTTCACCAGACTAAGGAAAGATAAGGTTTGAATGGGCATGGTGGGAATACTGTTGATGCTGAATGGGTGTATGATCAGTTAGAAAAGCTAGACATTTACAAGTCAGCAGGACTGGGTGAACTTCATCTGAGAGTGGTGAAGGAGCTGGCTGAAGTCATCATGGGATCTCTGGCGAAACTCCTCCAAACATCCCACCTGGATGTTTTTCTTGCTAGGATCCCGTGACCCCAGCTGACTTCCCGCCCCTGGGGCAGGGGGCTGGACTCTCTGATCCTCCCAGATGAGGCGAAGCAGAGATGGAGGCTGGGGCAGGGAGCTGGCGCAGGTCTGCCGGCTCCAGGGAAGTGCTCCACTTCCCGGCCCTGGTGCAGGAGAGTGAAGCACTTCCCTGGAGCTGGCAGAGCCTGCGCCGGGTTTGGGCTCCAGCCTCTCCTGGTGCTTGGCCTTGAAAAGGCTGTGTGCGGCTACAAATTCAGTTGTGCACAGCTGTGCAAGCACGCACCTTAGAGGGAACCTTGGTCCAGACTGAAATAAACCCCTCCCAGAGGTGGTACAATCACTTACCCTTCAAAAGGAGACTGGATGGTCACCTCACTGAGATCACCTGACCCCAGTTATCTTTTCTGCCTACTGCAGGGGTGCTGGACCCAATGATCTTAGGTCCCTTCCAGCACCTTACAATCTATGAATCTACAACCATGTGAAAACAGAGTTGCCCATTCAGGTCAGAAGAGGCAGGGAGAAGACTAAATATGCATGGGAAAGCCGAGGAGGGACAATTCTTTCCAGGTGTTTATCTTATATATATATATTATAGTTTCTACTCTGTAGAACTGGATTATTTTCCAGAATGAGGAGCCAGACTTACAGTATGCATATACTTTGTGTGCATGCATGTTCTGGCAAGCAATTCCCTACCTATTTAAATAGGAAGACAAAAAGATTAGGAGTGAGGAAGTGCAGTTAACCAGTTTACAGAAGGGGAATTGGGGCACAGGTGCACTTTCTACACATTACCAATTACTGGTTCATTTTCTTTTTAAGTGATATGTTTTAATACAATAAATTGCACCATTTTGTGGGGTAATTTTTTTTGTTTGCTGTAGAGACAACAAAAATTATTTGTCTGCAAATCTCATTTTGGTCTGACAGAGCTGTGCACAATATTGCTAGGACTGTATTTGCTTTCTTTTCTTTTATCATTACTATCAGGCTTTGCATTGTTTTATTTTATTGATTTTAATGTATTTGGAGATGCATGTGTTGGAAAGTGACTAGCTAAGACATTTTGAGGCTGGGACCTGACTGATTTGTTGTGATATTGATTGTGCCTTCTGTTTGCTTTCTATAAAATCGAATCAACCTGACATTGTCTCAGTCCTGATATCCACGTAGTGAACAGAGCTTTGCTTAAATCAGGTTTTAGATGGAGGGAGTTGTATTCATTTCAGTTGCAGTCTGAGTCTGATAATTTTTGGTTGAAGGCTCTTCAAAAGCTGTTAATCAAAACATAGCAAGGCATAGAAAATGCAGAGAAGCGAGATGTTCAAGTTTTTAAGAAGTTTTGCTCTCTTCCCCAGCATTACTTTTTAATCTTATCAAGTATATTGTAGCCACATACTGGGAAGTTTGGAAAAGTTGGTTCAGCTCAACTGTTATTACCTGCTTTTCTTTTTTCGCACTAGATGTATGGGGTAAAAAAAATGTAGTAAAACTGTATTAAGCCTGTTTGAACTGGCAAGTATTCACTGAGGATTCGGTTTGGCCGGTGCTGTTGCTGTGTGTGGTGGGGTTTTTTGTTTTTTTTGTTCAAAGGGACAGTGGTTCAATTCAGATTTGAATCACTGTCCCAATTTTTGATTTGGTGCCACTTCAGAGATTTGGCCATAGACGAAACGGGCAGCAGTCCTCACCACACTGGACACAGCTGCCTCCAGCTGGTAAGTCTGTGCAGGGAGGGAGGGAGGGAGGGAGGGATTGGGGCTGGGACAAGCTGCTCTGCCGAGGCGGGGTGGGGGGGGTGGGGATTGGCATGCTGGGAGGGCAGCGCTGGGAGCGGGGCTCTGCCCTGCTGTCACTCCCCCAGCCAGGATGGGGGCGTGGGGTGCGAATCGGACACTGATCGCTCTGGGCAGAAGAGGGCAAATGGCAACAGGGCATAGCCCCTGCTCCCAGCTGCATCCCATGCCTTTCTGTCCTGGCTGGGCAAGCAGCATCAGTACCCACCCCCTGCCCCAGATGAGCAAGTGACGGCAGTTCCCGTATCCTACACCCCCCTGCCCTGGCTGGGCAAGTGGCAGCAGCACCCACACCCCACACCCTGCCATGCCAGCTAGGCAAGTGGAGGCAGTGCCCATGCCCTCGCTGCAGCTGGGCAAGTGGTGGCAACATCCACATCCTATGCCACCCCCCCCACGCCAGCTGGGCAAGTGGTGGCAGTTCCCACCTGAGCTGGGGAAGCGGCAGCAGTGACTGCATTCGGTGCCCCCCCCCCCGGCTGGGCATGTGGAGGTAGTGCCCACCTCTCACCCTGGCTGGGCAAACAGCAGCAACATCTGCATCCTGCGCCCTCCCTCCACCCCGGCTGGGCAAGCAGTGACAGGATATAGCCCATGGCTTGCCCAGTGGGGGGGTGGGGGGCGCAGGATGCGGGTGCTGCAGCCACTTGCCCATCCATCCAGAGTGAGCCACCCCGCCGTTGCACCCCTCCCCTTCCCCTGGCTGGGCAAGTGGTAGTAGGGCACAGTCCCTGCTCCCAGCGCTGCTGTGCCTGCGTCCCGTGCCTTCCCACCCCAGTCTCTCTCCCTCCACCATGCTCCTTCGCTCTCCTCTCCGCCCACCACGACGGAGTTACCAGCTGGAGGCATCTGTGTCCAGCCTGCTGAAGACTGCTGCCTGTTTAGTCTATGACCGTTCGTCCAAAGTGGTGCCAAATCTTTTCTGAATCAGTTTGGAGGCTTCTGATTCGATTTGGACCTTTTAATTGGTCTCCCAGTTTGATTCAGATTTGGAGATTCAGCTGCCGATTTGGGCCAAATCTGCTCTGAATTGAATCGGCTACCAAAGCTTTGCACAGCCCTAAAAATTATATATGGGTCTAAAGCAGAACGCCAGCTCTGATTACTTGTTTATGAGTGGATCTGAGGTTTGGTTTTGTTTTTTTTATCGCACTTTGGTACTGGCTCAGCCTAGGAAAGTAGCAACCCTGGAGGGAAGCGGCTATCTCATTCTGGGTCACACGGCCACAACCTAGCAAGCTGGAGCCAATAAGCATTCCTCGTGCTCAGACTCTGAGGGTTGGGCCTCAGGCGTGTCACGCCAAATGTCCTAAATAGTAGCCACTGCTGAAAACTTAGACCTGTTTGGATTGGGGAGTGTATCTGAGATGGGTTAGACCACTACATCTTCTGGTTGTCCTGCTGGGATCACTTGCCCTCCTGCCTCTGGGACATGTAATTTGGAACTGTATGAAATGCTGTCGCACAGCACCGGTTCTACACGTTGCCATGTCAAAATGAATTCACTTTGCCATTGTCCTTTACTAGGCCATAAAAGCTCTCTGTTAGCCTGAGCGCTGAAATGCTAAGAGCAATTTCATAGAGCTGGAAGAAATATATAATTAGTTAGGCTAGGTCTAATGCTGAATTCCTGCTGTTGAATTATTTTTCCTATCTTCCATAGTTCTGCTCAGAAATTAAGGAAACAGTCACCTATCTTAAGTGCATTATATCCATCATCAGATAAACAAAGGGGAGCTTTGAGGTAAAAGGTTAGAACTTGGATGGCTCTAAGCCAATCCTGTGTTCCTCGAGGAAAGGAAACTAATGCTGAGCAGTGAGGAGCTCCTTGTTAAATACTGTAACACGTTCACGATGGGAACCTAATCTCTTTCTGTGCAAGTCTTGAAAGTCTTTGCAGGCATCTCTGTAATTGGCTAGTGCAGCCTTCAGGTAAAATTTGGTTCTGAGTTAAGTCTGGTGGCTCAGAATCACAACCATTGCAAGGGCACTGTCTGAGCTCTCTCTAGAAGAAGGAAAGGAGAAAGTGTCATTCAAAACATGACTTATTTATCAAAAAGGTGGTCTGTGCTGCAGCTTTGCACCATATAGTATGCAATGCAGGTTGATTTCTGAAAGCAAGATTGGGGTGGGGGGAGAAGGGATCCTGGAAGGAATTCATCTGCTGCTGCCCCAGAGAGGTGAAAGGCATTGTTGTGTAAATTTGAACAGTGGGCTTCTCAGAATCTAAGCAAAACCGCACAAAGCAGGTTTGATTTGGGTTTACAATCTCTTTATAATAGACTGTCTTTTTTATTTTCTGTGCATGCCATCCAGCACAGCAGTGCATGGTTTATAGGTTCTACAGGAATGCGAGATACGTGTCCTTTGCTTATTTGATTCACTGAGGCTTAGGGGAGCCAGGCTGGCCCTCAAGTAGATACCATGGGCATGGGCATGGTTCAAACGTATATGGAGAGATCGATTTAAATTCAAGATAACTGATGGCCAAGGGGGCTGCATGGACACTGTACAGGCTGCACCTGACTTACTGGTACATTGCCATTGACATGAGAATCAGAGTTAGGTTCTACTCCTGGCCCCATCTTTGAGCTACTGTATGAGGTTGGACAGGCCACTTCACCTTTCTGTCCGTCCTTTTCCCCTCCTATTCTTCACCCGTCTCGGCTACTTGAACTGCAAGAACCTGAAGTGAGAGCTCCATTTTGTTATGTCAGTTTGTGCTGTCGGTTTTGTTCTGGGTTCCCTTTATTCAGTTGTTTACTGCCTTTGCTGAAGAGAAGAGGAGAGAAGAGTGCTTCTGCAGTACCCCTCCCCTTGTCTTGCTTTGTATGAAAAGCAGGACTCCTTGAAGATACAACCCGTAAAGGTACACTGTACCTTCTTTCCCCAGCCAGGACTTTATACCAACAACGCTGAACAAAAATTAACACATGCCTCCTAATTTTTATAACCTGTCTACTAACTAAGCTTATCGCCAATGTCCTATTGGTCTCTTGGACTTCCAGGCATCCCTTGAAATATCAATCCTGCTGTTTCCAGCAGGCAGCAAGTCTACCTACTTTGGTATGGGCTTTGTCATCTTAACCTACTGTGATTGTTGCCTAAGACTTTCCTAAGCAAACCAGACCTTTTCCTCCACATGCAGCTAGAGAAAGTGTCCTAGTCTATAGATGTTCACCCCGGTGAACAACCTTGTCAGATGGTGAGGTGCTACTGCCACTAGCTTGTCATAGGTGTTTAGTGAGCCATATTCATGTATCTGTGCAGATGTATGAATCTCTCAGAACGCCAAATCATTTCTGTTTTGGTTTAGCTCTATTTGTCTGTTTGTTTCTGCATGTCTTCAGTTCACATTGAACTTCATGGCTTCCAGGTAAATGCAATGTCTCAAGGTTACAAGGGTTTCACTGATGTTAGCAAGGAATTGTAACAGTGCTAAGTATGGATCAGATTTTAATTCCATCCTTTTCTTAGTAGGCACTTTATTATTTTAAAACCATTTTCCATTAACTCATTGGCTTGCACATAATGGCAGTTAGTAGTTACATATTTAAAATGTGCTTAAACTCATGCCTGCCAGACTGCTGCTATTTGTCAGCAATCATACCAGTGTCAGTTAGCTGTGTTCAGAAAAAATAAGATTGAAATGCAGTCATCCATGTTAACTGTGATATATTCTAGGATATACTGTATCACGTTCTTGGGGAAGCAAGACTAATAGTGCAGGAGGAAAGTATAGTGTTTTGGGGTTTGTTTTTTTCAGTCTATAAAAACAAATCTATGAGAACGTGGCTCCAGGGGACCAGCTTTTCCTATGCTACCACCAACGTGTACTACTGTGCTTGACATGGCTTGTGTTGTCACAGTGTGTAACAGTCCTTCATAAATCCTTATGTTTTTCATCTGAGGCTAGTACAAAACATCTAAACTTCTCCTAGATAGTTTTTTTTAATCTTTACTTGACTTTCAGGCAGGAGTCCTTTTAACCTTTATTTCTGTAACACCTTGAGGATTACCATCCAAATGTCTAACCAAAATGCCATCTAGGTTTGAGAGTTTTCACAGAAAGGGTGTTAGAAGGCATGGATATGCTATCTTGCCAGCCTTGTGCTAAAGGATAATCACTCTCTGCACGTTCTTATCTTGAGCTTTTGCCCTGCAAATTCTGTATTGCATCCAAGACCGGTTAGGATGTTTGTCCATTAATTGAATTGAAATCTACAACATCTAGTTCTGAACTTTGCTTCCCCAGAACTCTGTTAAATGCTTTAGATGAGGGGTTAACAACCTTTTGGTACTTTGGGATGCTGCTTATGGCCCAGCCCCTGCTGTGGGTTGTGACCCCTTGCTACCTGGTAATCAGCAGATGACATGAGATGAATAGATAAAGCCAGGTGCAAGGACCCTGGGGACACCACTTCTGCTACTGTGGCTGGAGCATACTGCTGATTCCCTGGGCTACCACAGGCTAGATCTGGTCCATGGGCCATAGGTTACTGACCCCTGCTGTAGATCTGGGTATGAATTTGGTTGCTGTAGATCAGGTTTGGGGTGTCAAACCTGCCTAGCTCCCAGGGTCAGTCTATAGGCTGGGATCTGGCCTGCGGTCCAGTTGTATCTGGCAATGGGGTAAGCTTAATTGCAAAGCTATAGTAAAGTCACTTAAAAGGTATTGTTGCAACTCTGCATCGTTTCTGTTGCAGTTCTGTGTCCTGTTGCTTAGAGGCAAAAGTGTCATAGACATCCACCATAGGGACCACTGGCTCAGTGATTAATCTCTGCAAAGCATGCTACCAAATAAATCTCTGCTTTTTATCATTGCATAATTTTGTGACTGGGCAAATTTCTGTAACCACTTCATCACAAGGTTTCAAACAGGGTCATAAAGTCTTCTGATGGAAATACAAATGATTTATCCTGTCAACATTTGAAGGGGAAGTCTCTTTTCTGTGCGTTCTGACCATGCATGTTCCATGTCCTGTGGGCTGAGGTGTTTGTTCTTTGAGTTCAGTGGGAAAGGTGTTTAAAAAAGTGTAAGCCAAGTACTAGAACCAAAATGAATGCATGCATATGCCTTGCTCAGTGTCGCTTGGTCTTGCCTGAATTGGTTTTGTAATCTAAAGATACAGCGCAGTGGTCATTTTGGAGCTCCGTCTATACTCCTATTGTGCAATATTAGTATCAGATGGGCTTTTGGGTCTGCCCACAAGCACACGTACATGTGCTGGTACTGTGTGTAGATTGGAAGGGAGGAAGGTGAATAGGCTAAGAAACTTCTGTGCCTAAGGTTGAAACACAGCACTCTGATCGTTGTCACCACCCTTCCTGGCAAATGTGAAAGGGTGTGGGAGAAGAACCGTTCCTTACTTCAAAGGAAATTCTCTTGCTTGGAAGTAGTTGTTCTTCCTTAATGGTAGTTGCCCTTCCTACTGCAATGGCAGAAAAAGAGATGAAAACTGATTCTAGAATAAAAAAAAGACACCTTATATCCATGCCGTAACCAAGACGGACAGAAACATGTATGCAGGAACGTAGTGATTATTTGAATTGCAGAAGTGACACAGTCCACATATATTCTATTTGCCAAGGCCTGCTCTTCTCTTCACCAGTGTAAATGCAGAGAAATGCCACTGGATTCAAACCGAGCAGAATGTGTCCTTTATTCACGTTTTATTCTTGATTTTTAGTAATGTTCTGGTATTGGCAATGTATTATTCATAAGTGCTCTGAAAATTGATCTTTTTGCCCATCAAAAGGCATTAACTGTATTCTGAATTGATTTTTAAATGGATAATCTTTTGGGAGAGCAGTGTTAGAATTAAGCAGAAAAGCATAAATTGCTACAGGGAGAGATTAATTTTGAAGAAGCTGAGGGTGGTGACTGATTGATTGGCATACAAGATTTGGCTCTGTATGAATTATTTAAGTTAATGGTAAAATGCCTCTAGCCATCGCAGTGACCAGGATTTGGGCCAAACAGTACAACTTATTCTCTAATGGAAATGTTCTGTTAAAGGAAAAAGGCTAATTATTTTCTAAATGTTACACTGATACCTTTTTACCTTTCAGAACAGCGATACACGGTAGAATGATATGGCACTCTCTTTTATAATTTTTTAACTCATAACACTCTCAAAAGCTTACCCGTGTGTGTGTGTGTTTGCTTTGGATGTGTGGATGTGTCATCCTTGCTAGAATTTGTCTGAGCATTAAGGGAAGAGGGAGGAACTTACATCGTACAACTGCAGCAAAAAGCTTCAGAGCTTGTGTTATCTGAATGAACATATTTCTTGAGTCCTTGATGAATAGTTCTTGACATCCTCTCCTGACATTTCACTAACAGAGATACTATTATTCAACAAGCTGTTTTTAATTTAACTTTTGTGAGTGTCAACAAAATACATTGTGTTTTTTATTACTTACAGTACTTTGCAATCCTAATATTAGCAGGAGATCATACTTGTAACGTGCTTGTTCATTTTTCCCACAGTGATCGAGCCCTCTTTTACAAAAGCATTGGCATGATTATCATGATCATAATGATATCACATGGCACATTTTTATCTCCCTACGACATTACAAATCGCAATCCTCTGACCATCCTTGTTTTAATTTCTTACAGTTTTCAGTAAAAATGGGGCTACGTCTGTTTATTTAGCAATCAGTTGGTGGAGTGTCACCTTCTGTAAAACAGGACACTAAGTGAGCACAACTAGGTTACGAGACTTTATCCATGGTCATCCAGCTGTGTCAGAGGTGGGGCTAGAGCTTACCAATTCCTCATCATTTCTCCTATGCTCGGGCCATTTCCATGCTGCGGTGGCAATGTGCCCCTTCCGGGCTGTTCCTGAGGGCATCCTGCCTACCCACTTCCATTGGTGTACTCCCACCCTTCAGGGCATCTCTTCTCAGCGGCTCAGGGCCTCAGTCTATTGTATGCTTGCTGTGAATAAGCATCTTCATTGCTGTGTTTCCAGGTTTGGAGCCTACGTGCAGGAATGGGTTGGTGAGTCATGCTCAGGATCAGCCTCATTGGGACGGGCTGCTGTTATGGTATAGAAATGCCTTTTGTGAAATGCTAAAATCCTTCAGTGAAAGTAGAAGCTTTAAGTCCTGTCTTACCCTTGTATTCTTTAATCCTTGATGATCTTAGAGGATGAGTTGGTCTGAGTGTCCGAAAGGGAACTAGAAGGTCTGGGCAGCCTCCACTCCTCCAAACTCTTGACTAAGCATATGCATTGAAGGTCTGGGTGACCTGTCATGCATATACCATGATCCCAAAGGATCAACAGTTGCCAAAACATTAAATCTTAGAGGATATATTCAGAATGTATATTGTATGACTAGAGCTGTGTGGTAGACAGAAGCTTTGTATCAAAGGCCTTAAAGTCCAGGAAGATGACATCCACCCTGACACCCTTGTCCAGGGACTTTGTGACCTGATCATAAAAAGAAACCAGGTTAGTCAGGCAGGACCTGCCCTCAATTAATGCATGTTGGTTGTCCCTGAGCATTACTTCCCCTGCTGGGCCCTTGCAGATGTGTTCCTCGATAATTTTCTCAAACGTCTTCCTGAGGAACGAGGTGAGACTAACTGGGTCTGCCTTTCTCCCCTTGTGAATGAAAAAGGGCCAGTGCTATCCCCAATCCTCTGGTACCTGGCCAGTACCCCACGAGCGCTCACAGAGCCATGCCAAGGGCCCCGCTATGACCCCTGCCAATTCCCTCAGCACCTTCAGTTGAAGAGCAGCTGGACCTACTGATTTTAAACGCATCCAGCCCCTCACAGTTCTCTAACTAGGTCACCCCTGACCCTAGGCATGGTGGTGCCTCCCCTGGGGCTGTCCACAGTTCCAGTGGGGGAGACGTCCCGGTCCCTGTTCGGGAATATGGAGGCAGAGAATTCATTTAAAGAGGTTAGCTTTTTCGTTTGCTGCAATCACCAGGTTACCAAGCCTATCCTGTCAGGGCCCCACGTTACTTGGTACCTTCTTCTTACTTCCTATGTATTTGAAGAAGGACTTTACTATTCTTAATGCTGGTCGCTAGCCCTAGCTCCATCTCTGCATTGGCCTTCCTAACAGCCTCCGTGCAGTCCTGAGCAACAGAGATGTAATCCTCCTTGGTGATAGCCCCTTGCTTCCACCGTTTGTACACCTCCTTTTTTGCCCTTGGGCATCCCTGGATACCTTTACTGAGCCATGGGGGCTTCTTGGCACTCCTGCCACCCTTGGTATGCATTGGGACTGGCTCCCTTTGAGCTTAGAGGATCGTCTCCTTGAGGAACAAGCAACTGTCTTGGACTCCCATCTCACTGAAGCTCCGAGACTCCAATGCCTCTCCTACTAACCTTCTTAGCTTACAGAAGTTGGCCCTCCTGAAGTCGAGGATCTCTGCCTTGCTGCTTGCTTACACCACCCTGCACTGGATAGTAAATTCCAGCAGGTGATGGTCATTGTCACCCAAGTGGTTGCGTACCTGCAGACCCCTCACCAGGTTGCCTGTGGCAAGGACCAAGTCCAGCCAGGCATTTCCCCTGGTGGGACTATGCACCTCCTGGGTTAGGTGGAGGTCCTGTATCCCGGCTAGGAACCTCCTTGAGCAGTCAGACCGGGCTGACTTCTCCTCCCAGCAGATGTCTGGGTAGTTTTGGTCACGCATGACAACCACATCCCTTGAACTTACAGCCTCCAAGAGCTGACCTGAGAATTCCAGATCCAGCTCGTCCCCCTGGTGAGTGTGTTATTACTTTGGGGAGTGTGGAAGCGGCCATATTCTTTCTCTCTTGCTTATCAATCAGATTATGGTTAGCATGGTAAGACATGCAACCTGGTTAGTTTGTAGAAGCTGTGCTTTGAATCCATGATTTAATAGTCTCTTCCCTGACTCACCTTCTGCTTCTGGGCATAATGATGCATCACACTCTTTCATTTTGCAAAGCTGACAGTCTCTATGCTGTCTAGAGAGTTCTGTCACCCCAGCCGGCCTCTGTCCCACCTGTCTTATGGAGGATGCAGACACATTCAAAGAAAGAGGGGAGAATTATCTATGCTCATCTTTTCACCTGCTCTCTGTGATGTAGCTGTCTTCATGCTCCTTCCCCATCATACTTCATATTCCACCCTACTCCTTTCTCTGTAACAGTTGTTTGAACCCAACAAAGAAACCTCTGATCCAAACTAGGTTGATATTTCTATCCATCTATTGTGCCCCATTCTGACTTTCGTGTATGAACACCTGCCCACAGTACTTGGTCTTCCTCTGTATATTCATCGTCCTAAGTGGTTAAATGATATTGACCCCTTTAATAAATGAGTACTCAAACTTTTCCTCTTTGACAAAGTCCTTGCTGTTTGAACTTAGTTCAGAATCACCTTTAACACTATCCTGCATACAAAGAAAATACTCCCCAAACTTTACAGTGACAGTGGTAAAGTTATGCATTTGGCTCAGGTGAATGGGGTATATCAGGCTTTTCCAGAGCTTCTCTAATAGACTTCTGTCCATGTAGACAGCAACACTATTGTGTTCTTTCAAAAAGTGCCTTCATGAAAATGCAGTCCCAGCAGTATAGCTCAGCTGACACACAGGGGAAGGTCCTTACATCCTTAGACATTTGAGATATTTTCATAGATATCCCAGCATGAAAATACCAAATGAGCCAGAGATCCTTGGCACAGGGTACTCATAACAGCCTGGTTTTTTTGGTTGTTTTTACACCACCTCTTTCACAAACAGGTCCCCCAGCACACTGCTTCCACTTAAGAAACCAGTAGAATTTTAAATATTTGCATCTTCTGGAAGTAAGCGTCTCACCAAAGAATGTATTGGATCAAGGCCATCTTTTTGTGAGAGAGGAAAACCCAAAAGCGAAAGCACCATTTTAGTTTTCTTTCATTTTGGTTTTGTTACAGGATAATTACTAGGTGCACAGTAGAAGAGTGTGTGTGCAGCGAGGGGAATATTTTAAGTGGTGCGCACAAATCTGGTTAGAAAGAAGGTCCCTTCTTTCAGCCAGAGCTGAAATTTGCATTGTTCTGTTTTTTCATCTCATTTGTTTTCATGATGGTGTATGTTTTTTGTTTCGTCTCCTCCATAAATCAATTCTATAGGAGACTACATTGTTCATGCTCTACTTCTGCGTTTCTCTTTTTTTCTGGTAACTTGTTTTGTGCTGATATCTTGCCTTTTTCCTCTTCAATATTTTTTGCATGAAAACACATTATTTAATATTCAGAAATATAAAAGAATGGGCACCATAGCAGTTCTACCGATTTTATTTTTCCAGCAAAGCAAAGTCAATTTAGCATCTTTGCCCAAGGAATTGCTTCAAAACCATGTACTTTGTGTCAACACTACAATTTTGCCTCCTAGCAGGGGGTTGATGATATTTTTTTTTTGCATATGATGATGAAAATTGTTTTGTGCATGGGCATTCTCAAAAGAGACTTTCTCCAAAAATATGCTAGTACTGTGTTCTAGCTAGTCACACAGTGAGTAAAGCAAAATCATCTAAGGTGCTTGGACAATGTCAGTTTCCAAACTAGGAAAGAAAACATGTAGGTTCAGAACAATGAACCAAATATGTACACTAGTTGCGATTTTGAGACAAATACATAAACCTTTATTTGTAATAACTGCAGGTGGATGCTTGTGTATGTTGGAGTGATCACAGATTCAATTATGTATATATGAGTAGCAGCATTTTTTATGCACATCTGTGAATACTGGTACGCAAATTTCCTGAAAACCACAGGCGCATACATCTGGAAAATAGTTAATTAACATGCACCTGTAGTACTTAATATGCAGTCACTCTGCACAATTCTGTAATTTTCCTGATGAACAGAATCAGGAAGAGTTTTGTTCCACTCTCTCAACCATGCCTTTATTTCAGAATATCAGGAACAACTTCTCAATAGGCAGGAATAGAAATGTATGAACCCCAAAAGGTGCAGAGAAGTGTTTCCTAGAACAACTTCATCACAAAATACCACAAGACTGTTTAAGCATGATGTCCTGTAAATATCCAATACATCTGAATAGGGAATGACATGTGTTGTACAGAATATTTAAACATTTGCAAGAAGAATCTCATTGTCTGTTTATGGGTGCCCTAAATGTAATTCCTATGGCAGTATTTGCAATTTCTCCTAATTTTATTGCAAGCTTTTTTATATTTGGCTTTTCTCAAAGTCCCAATTCCTAGTCCTTGCATAGCATGAAAGGCTCCACTTTTGTTGTCATTATTTTAAAATGAAGTCTCTACTTCTCAGTATTGCATGGCAAAACTGGAAAAAATGATTCGTATGTATCGTAAAGTTCAAAAAACAAAAGGCAGATAAAAGATATAAAACGGATGTGTCATGGATATCAAGGGGTGCCATGCCCCCATCCTCTGTATTGGCTCTGAGCGTCTCTGTTTCTCACTGTGGGCCTCCAGCAGGTTCAAATGAGTTTATATCTCGGGGCAGTGACTTTCCTCCCTGTTAGATGCCACTAGCAGGTGCTGGTAGGAAATGCAAAGCAATCGTTTCCAAACATGTATTAGCTGGCGTTCAGTATCCAAATCTTTGAAATGAAAACCCATTGCCATTTTGGCATTTCTGTTTCCCTAGGCATGTGTAAAAACCGAGATATGGAAAATTATAAGGAAATTAAAGAAACTAAAGTTCATCTGAACCTGGAACAGATTTGTATAAGGTCCCATTGGAGTCTCTATAGATTCATACTATTTTCATCCTAATCCACGCCCCATGGTCTAATGGCAGCAATCTTGTCACCTGTGGAACTCCTCACTCCCAGTGTAAACTGGATAGCTCTGATAACAAGTACCAAGTTGTTACCTAACATGCTGAAACTTCTTCAGGTGAAGTGGTCGCCTTTCTTCTTTCGGGCTCTAAGCTGTTGCTCTCTAGGTGAATGTGTTGGTTTTCTCTTATTTTGCAAATGGAAATGTTGTTACCTTAAATGAGGCAATAGTCTTGCAACGCTTTGCACTGGAGCAGCCCAGACACAGAATTGTTTTATACATGTGTGCAAAATGATTTCTCCGTTGTGGGGGGGCTATGTGACTTCTGACAGGTTCAGGAAGATCTCGGTGCATTTTGACTGTGACTATTCAGGGAATACTGTGTTCCCAGCTGTGCCCACCATCTTTGATGTCAAAATTGTCAGATCTCTGTCATAATGAACAATGAGTTTCAATTCCTTGTGTGCTACTTGGAAGGAAACCAAGAGAAACTGCCAAGCATTTCCATCCATTTGTAATTCTTTTAAAAATCCTTACATAATCCTTTTGTTTCAGTCCCCAAGCCATCTAAGGCATCTGGTTAAATGATGACATAACTGGATTTGTCATTTTGATTTTAGTAGAAATAGGGCACTTTGTATAGAATAATATGCATGTGTTTTCAGTCAATGAATAGCCTATTCTCCCTAGAGAACTATTTCGTGCATATCCAAGGGTGACTGATTAGAAGCATGCACCAAGCATGTCATTTTAAAGTTGCTATTGACTGGAAGTGGCAGCAGACCGTATCTTCCCCTTGGAGTACATACCTCTCCCTTGGCTATCTAAGCTATGTGTTAACTCCTCGGACAGAAATCTATATTGGAAAAGGCCTCTAGGTAAATCAATGGCAAAAGTATTACGTGACCACATCTTAAATTTGAGAGTCTATGGGAAGTACCAGGTACTTACTTGGCTAATTCCACAATTGACTGGGTATCCTTGCTTGTGTTTTGTTATGCGATTGCCCGTTAGCGTTTTGTGTGTCAGTTTTGGGGGGAAGATTATTTTGTTCATTCCTAATAAAGCATAGCCAAATATACTACTGCTCTGTAGTACTTTGCTGTGTGATAGCATGGGGAAGCCTTTGGTATATACCTTCTGTACCGCTAGTTATTGCACAGCGGAGACTTTTTATGAGGTTTCCAGTGTCCAATATGCAAGTTTGAGTATATGTGTGGAAGGATGCCAAAAAATTACTAACCTCCTTGAACATTTTCAATGCTGGACATTGAATCAGAAAAGAGAGCCAAAGTGTTCCTGTTAAATTCTGTCTAACAGATCTGTTTCCAATGTGTCAGTTGAAAGCAAGCTTTACAGTGGTAACGAAGTCTGTTGTGGAGCAAACCGATGTTGACTGAGAGGGAAGAGGCAATCTGTCGGGGAGCAGAATGCTGGATCATTGTAAGATTCTCTCTTAGCAGTTTGCTCCGTAATCTTGCTGCTCTTAGAAGAGAGTAAAGGCTACCAGCATCTTGCACCATTCCCCGCGATCCTGTTTGTCTTCAGCCCTCCCTCAGAAAAAGACTTTTCTGCAAGAAAATTTGGAAGCACTGTACTACAGTGTTTGTTTAACAGCTGTATTTTGTGATTTACTTTCAGGTCTGCACATATGTCACCCAAGACACCAACATGAAAATCACTGCAGGTTTTTTTCCAATTATTAGAGGAGGAGAGCTGGTATAGAGCTAGGGCTTATTTCCCCATCTTGAATAAAAACCTTAAAATCCCCAATTTGCACAAGTCCTAGCTTAGTTTTTTGTTTTTTTTTAAAGAGAATTACAATCTTGTGAATGTCAGCGTATGCCTAAATCATCTGTTTCTTGTTGAACTGGGGAGGTTTCCATATTAGAAAGAACAGCAAGTCTTAAACTGCTGCACATCAAAGATGTGCATGATAAAAACAAGAACCCCCACATGTCCCTTGCACTCAAACTTTGCATTTTTGGTGTTGCTTCACAAATATAGTTGCATAGACACTGTGCAGTCTGTCATCTCCCCTGACACATCTGACAACATATAGCAGCATTTTGAAAACATTGAACTCAGCAGAAGACACAGAATGCCCTGTGTGTGTGTGTGAAATCCTGATTCCTCACCAGTGTATTTCTAAGTGTCGGAGAAACCGAGTACTGTAAATAAATAACTAGATAATGACTAAGATGTGGCAGAAATGTGAATGGCTTCAACATTTTAAACAAAATATGTGTTGTTGATACGGGCTTTTTCAAAGTTTGTGCTATTAATTTGATATTGAATATAAAAGATGGATTGCCAGCGTGGCATCTCCTGGCAGATACTGAAATTTTACTGCCTGGTCCTGTAAGTGTCAACTGTCCGAGAAAGTTCACATTGCTAGTCATTTTGGTTACAACAAAGATGGACTATTAGCATCCCTCAAAGTCATCTTCAGCTGGAATCAAATTTTAAGTTTCAGAGAGCAGTGCATCTCTATTCTTGGACACGCCATCTTTTTAATGGTGGTTTATAAAGTGAAATGAGGCAATTAAATTGTTGCTACAGGAGCCTCATCTTCCACTGCCTGAGGCTAAATTTTGTTACATTTTGACTTAAGCATTAGCTGGGCCAATTGACTTCATGGGTAGCTGGTTTTGGAAATATCCTCAGTTGATGGAAACGGTAATAAGGGTTGATGTTGCCTGGCAAAGTTTACTAGTAAAAGACATACCTGTGTCAGTGCACCTTGTACAGTTATCTATAACTACAGTTTCAGAAATGGTTTTTCCAATACTTCAGTTGGTTATTTAAAGAAAGAAATAGTGAGAACCTTTACCTTAGGCATAAATGATGCAGTTCAGTTAATACTTTACTATAAACTATGCCTTTTGTCTATTGGAAGACACAGATTCCCCTGGCAGGGTTAAGCGTCAAAGCCCTTTGCCATTAAGCAAAGTGTCCCAAGATTAATATGTGATTCTGGTACCTAAGTAGTCTACATGAGAGCCTGAAAATAGTTTCAATTCCTATTCTGCTAAATGTGTTGTAACTAGGGCAGTCTGAAGGAGTTGTAGATCTGGATAGCTGCGAGGCGTAGCTGGGCAGTTCTGTGCCTTAAGGGACAGTGGTCCCTTGGACGGAGCCAGTGTCTGGGTTGCCGACGGGGTGGTGGCTGCTATTTTTGCAGCACAGTCCCACTCAAGTTGGTGGCTGTGACCGATGCCTCACTTGCTCCCCATCCTCCCTCTTCCAGTTATGCTACTGGGATAGCTTTGCAGAGGGTTTTTCTTCTTGCCTGGTTAGAGCTAACCCAGGTTTTTGTCTTTTTTTTTTTTTCCCCGCCCCCTTTGCTCCTATAACCTCACTACTCCCTGGAAATTGAACTAGCATATGAGGAGTAGAGCATGATACTAAAAAAACACCAGTTTGGGAAAATAATTGAATTGATGTGTAGAACAAATTTTGGGATGAATTTGGATTGTGAATATTCGTGTATGGTGAACCTAATGATTACCAGGTGACTCTGACCTCCCCTCTTGTGTGGAGCTGACCTCCTATGACCTCCTAAGGGTTATAAGGACTTTCTAACTTGGTGGGGGCCAGCCACTTTGCTAGATGGGCCACAACTTAGTCCTGCACCCTTTGAGTGCTACTGTAATCCCCTCCTTTTGCCCAGTTTGCTTCCCTGCCTTCTGCTTCCTGCCCTGTGCTCCCTGCCTGATCTTCTGCTCTGCCTTCTGCTTCTTGCCCTACTTGTGACTGCTGCCATGTACCGCGTACACAGGCTGCCCAGGCCACTTGTGCCACAGGTTGGCCAACTCTGTTCTAACCTATTATTCCTGATCACTGTCTTTAAAGGGCTCCTGCCAAGTGGATCTATCCTCTTTCACATATCTTCTAAGGTTGGCTTGTTCCTTGTGTTTTTCCCCCTTTAACAGGTAAGGATAGCTTAGGGATAGCCAGTATTCTGTTTCCATGTGGAATATAAGACCAATAGAAGGGCTGCAGTCTTCAGATTAGGACTTCATAGGTCTCCGAATGAAGGAAGCTGTAAGGGAAGAGGGATAGAGGGCAGATTATTTTGGAAAGACCCTGAATAAACACCTGTTCTTTGCAAAGCAGATACTTCCTCCATTATTTAAAAAACAAACAAAAAAACTTTTGCGGCATTCATAATTTTATTTTAGGAAAAAAGAAAATATTCCAACCAAAATTGATATGTTTTTGTACTTCATGCACTCTGTGCTGCTTTTGACATTGGGATGGGCTTTCTAGCTAGACTTTACCTACTATAGTGGACCATGGCCAAAGACTTTTTTTTATTTTTATGATGCATTTCCTTGCTTCACCAGGAGAGTAGATAGTATACCTGTGCAAAATGGCAAGTGTTCACTTTGGATTCAGATTCAGCTGATTTGGAGGACTTTGATTTAATTCAGAGATTTGAATCAGTGTCCCAATTTGTTTCGGCCAAATTGGATCCAAAAGATTTGGCACCACTTTGGAGATTTGGCCATAGACTAAACAGGCAGCTGACGCATCTGCCTCCAGCTGCTAAGTCCGTTGGGGTTGGGGGAGGGACTGGGGCTATGGCTGGGACAAGCTGTGGGGTGCAGGGAGGGTGGTAGTGGGGTGTGGGATGCAGGTGCGGCAGCATTCAAAGCAGGGGCTGCTGCCACTTGCCTGGGAGGCATGATGCAGGCGTGGCTTGCTCTGGGTGGAAGGGGGCAGTGGCAGCAGGATGTGGCCCCCCTCCCAGTGATGCACCCACATCCCATGCTGTTCCGAGTTGACTGGTAAGTGGCAGTAGTGCCGCTCCCAGCTCTGATGCAGGTGTGGCAGTGCTGGGAACGGTGGCTATGCCTTGCTGCCACTTGCCTCCTTCCACCCAGAGTGAGCTATGCCTGCATCAGACAATCCCCACTCTCCCGCACCAGCTGGGCAAGCAGCAGCAGGGCAGAGCCTCCACTCCCAGCACTGCCACGCCTGCATCAGCTCTGGGAAGGGGGAACTCTGCGCTACTGCCACTTGCCAGCCGGTGGGGTGGGTGCTGCTGCCACTTGCCAGCCAGGGCGGCAGGCTGGGCACTGCCGCCGCTTGCCAGCCGGCCTGGTGGGGTGTGGCAGTGCTGGGAGCGGGGACTATGCCCTGCTGCCATTTGCCCCCTTCTACCTGGAGTGAGCTGTGCCCACATCCCACCCTGGCTAGGCAAGCAGCAGCAAGGCATAGCCCCTGCTCCGAGTGCTGCTGTGCCTGCATCTTGTGTCCCCCACCCCAGCTGGACAGCTTGTCTCAGCCCCGGCCCCAACCCTAGCAGACTTACCAGCTGGAGGCAGCTGTGTCAGCCGCCTGTTTTATTCTACGGCTGAATTGCTGAATCTTTTCTGAATCTTTTTCCAGATTGATTTGGATGCTTTGAATCAATTCAGGGCTTTCATTTGGTCTCCCAATTTCAATAGTTGGTAGGGTCAGAAGGGACTTAAGCAGATCATTAAGTCCGACCCCCTGCCATGGCAGGAAAAAGTTCCGGGGTCAAACAACCCCAGCAAGGTGTTAGTCCTCTTAAAGACCCTCCAGGTAGGAGCCAGCACCACTTCTCTTGGAAATTGGTTCCAGATCCTAGCCACCCTGAATTGGGCCGACTCTCCTCTGAATCGAATTGGCTACCGAAGCTTTGCACAGCCCTTGTAGGTAGTGTTAGGATGTGAAAATGGAAGATGTATAGAAGCCAAACATCCTGTTAGTGAGGCAATGGTCACTTGATATCCTGCTAGTGAGTTCGAGCAGTGGTGTTCAACCTGTGGCGTGTAAGGGATCCACAAAAGATGACTATGATCAATCAAAAGTATGTGAATACCCACACTTACAATTCAAAGGGGTCCACACATCTATTTAAAACTTTTTAGTGGTCAGCAAATGAAAAAAGATTGAAAACCACTGAGTTAGTTTAAATTCAATTTATGGAAATGCATGCATCTTGTTTAACATCCCAGATTTTGAAGTGCCATATAACTGTTACAAGTTGATTTCAGTTTTTTCTATTTTCTTAATAAAACTGTAATTATTTTTACTATGAAGAGAACAGTAAGACACAGAAGCACTTGAAAGTATACCACAAGTGTCGTTTTTAGTACTACTGGGTGCAGGAGGTGCTCAAAAGAACAGCTGCATTGCATCTGTAATGACAACTTTTACTTAAAATACCCATTTTAGATTATATAAAATGGGGATAGCCAACCTGCAGCATAGCTGCCACAACTAGCACAGATATCTGCTGTGTGCCACACACACAAGCTCAGGGAAGGGGCAAGTGGCACAGCAGCAGGTAAGGAAGGACATGGAAAGCAAAGCAGGAAATCAGGCAGGAAGCACAGGTCGGAGAACAGACAGAAAAGCAACACATCAGGCAGGGGAAGGGGATTGAAGTGGCACGTGGGGAGTATGTGGAGCCAATTTGTGGCATGCCTGCCAAAAAGATTGACTCCTCACTGATTATAAAGCACTGTTATACTACAATAGGACACAATTGAGAGTATCTCTGTGATGGATAAAAATAATCAAAACACACTTTTGTTGCCTCCATGAGCCTTTTGTTTAACAAATTTCAGTTTGATGAAACCAGAGTGATTATGGGAAATCTTGAAAGCAAATCTCAATCAGGTCCAAAGAAGTGATTTCTTCCCTCCCCCCCCAGTGCGGCACTGGTCAAGCCACAGTTGGAGTACTGCGTCCAGTTCAGGAGGGAAGTGGACAGCATGGAGAGGGTCCAGAGGAGGCCACCTGCATGATCATGGGGCAGCAGGGCAGGCCCTACGAGGAGAGGCTGAGGGACCTGAACCTGTTCAGCCTCCACAAGAGAAGCCTGAGTGGGGGGATCTAGTGCCCATTTACCAACTGGTCGGGGGGACCAGCAGGCACTGGGGGAGTCCCTCTTCCTCTGAGCACTCCCAGGAGTGACAAGAAATAAGTCAGAAGCTGGCAGAGGGTAGATTCAGACTAGACATCAGGAGGTGCTACTTCATAGTCAGGGTGGCTAGGATCTGGAACCAGTTTCCAAGAGAAGTGGTGCTGGCTCCTACCTGGAGGGTCTTTAAGAGGAGGTTAAACTAACACCTTGCTGGGGTTGTTTGACCCCAGTACTTTTTCCTGCCATGGCAGGGGGTCGGACTTAATGATCTGCTTAGGTCCCTTCTGACCCTATGAAATGAACTAAAAAAAGTTTATTTTTGTATTTGAAATGTCAACTTTCAATTTTTTTAATTAAAATTTCTATGATAAAAAGTTTCATTTAATTTAAAACTTTACATTTTAATCTTTGTTATTCTTTGACAGCAAAGTATTAATGTTTCTCGCTGCAAAAATCACTTTTGATAAAACTTCATTTTGCTGGCAGAATTTTTTTATAGTAAAGAAAAAACTTGTTCTTAAGTGAGCTCAGCTCTGACCTAAATTAAAGGATAAAGCATCAGTTTGGGGAAGCCTTGAGAATCAATGTCTTTTCCCTGGGAAAGAAATCATGCTGTCAGATTAAGTGCAGATGCTTGGGGCGATTAAGAAAAAGTTAGATCATATTTAAAATGGCCACCCAATCTAAGATGATGGAGGATGGGGTAGGGTTAGTGGGGGGAGAGTTGGGGCACAGTTGAGTAAGTAGGCTTGTGGGGAGTCAGAGATGTGGAGGGATTGGAGGACATATGGGATATGCAGGGGCAGGTGGGATCTGCAAGAGTAATTGTGGGAGGCAGGTGGTGCCCAGGGAGGCTTGGGGGCAGGTGGGATCTGCAGGGTGGGTGAAGGGTAGGTGAGGTCTGCAGGAGTGATAGGATCAGGGTTGCAGGTGGCATCTGCGGGCAGATTGGGTGACTGTGGGAATGATGGTGAGTAGGGGGGATCCACAGGAGGATTGGGGGTGCAGGAGGCATCCAATGCAGGGAAGTGGGATCTGTGGGGGGACAGGTGGGATATGCAGGAGCAACTGTGGGCATCAGGCATGCAAGTGACATCTGTGGGGTGGGGGATTGGGGAGAAGGCAGCATCTGTAGGAGGGATCAGGGGTATGGGGTACTGGTTGTATCCAGAGAAGCATTTGTGGGGGGAGACCAGTGGGATCTGTAGGATTGATGGGGTGGGGGCAAGCAGGATCTGTGGGAGCAATCATGGGGTGTAGGTGGCATCTGAGGAGCCATCGGGGAGATGGATGTGGGAGGGTGGAGACGATCTGAGGGACTGACTGGGGCAACGTGTGCTCTGCAGGAGTGATCTGGGGGAGGCAGGATCTGTGGGAATGACTGGAAGGCAGGCAGGGTCCACAGGAAGCTGCTGGGTTCTGGGAGGATTTAGTGTGATCAGAGGGACTCGTAAGGTTTGTGCCCAGGCTTAGGGGGAGCAAGGGGCTATATGTAGCTCTCCCCCAGTAAACCTGTACCCCCATTCCTCCCCCTACCAGGATCTACTTCACTAGCTCCTGGCATCTGTAGGCGCTAATAAAACAGCCACCCAGAGAGGCTTTTGGGATGGGGGGGGGGGGGGGCTGGCTGGCTGGTGGGTGGGGGAGGGGAGGGGAGGCAAGGGGCTGGGAGAACTAAAAAGAGCCCAGTCCCGGGGGGCAGGTATGAAACCTGCAGCCCTGGACCTGGGGCCACCAGCTAGGTTTTCTGAGCCATGAATGGGGCTTTGCAGGTAACTGTACTGAAGCTCAATGTACCAGTCTAACTTAGATCAATTTAAACATGACTATACATCAATCTAGGTCTATCTTAGACTGCGTTCCACCATATAAAAATCACCTCAGCAAACTAAGTTGGATCAGGTCACCATTTTTAGTGCAATCTAACCTCCCCCTAAGCCCTGCAAACATCTGCAAAAGGCCTCATTTTGAGTTCATTAGCACAAAGGAAAATCCTATAGATGAGGTAGCCTGTAATTTTCACCTGGGATAGAGGGATGAGTTAGATTACAAGGGAGCCAGAGATTTACTTTTAACTTTTTAGCTTGTATAAAAAACACAGGCAACTTCGTCTTGACTAGGATTTTACTGAAAGCACCTTCTTTCTTTTGGAATAATGCACTGAAGGAAAGAGTTCTTATAGGAAGTATTGCAGAGGATTAAAAACTCTTAATCATGCATAGAGAGCTTGCAGATGAAATGTGATGCAGCATAGGTGGGCCTGTGTTTTAGAGCTATTTACTTATTGATTTCCCCAGTTGGAATTTATTTCCCTAGTTGTAAATAAGGCTCTTGATGGTACTATAAGAACCTTATTTATACCTAGGCAATGAAATTTTGCATTAAAACTCAAGCTGTTTTGTGGTGTTATTTGCCGTCTTTTCTGGGTAATGACCCTGGGACTTAAATCCTTTAGAACTGCATTGTAGCGATGCATTGTCCATTGGGCAAAATGAGGAACCATAGTCTCCTTGTGTGATGTATTTGAATGTGATATAGTTGATGATAATTTCTTTCTCATTAAGAATACATTTAATCATGTACACCTGATGTAAAATCCCATCTGGCTGAGTAAACCCCTAAACTGGATATTTTATAAATTTTCCTGGATTTAGTCAACAATCTCACAAGCTTTTGGAGAGCCTTGGACAGACCACTAATTTTTGTTTCTCAAGGCAACAGGACACGAATATATCATGTCTCTTAACTTTCTACACTGTACAGGGAAATGGTTATCTTGGAGATGAAACTAAAATGAAGTTCTAAAAGTTAGTCTGGAGTAGAGAAGACAGAGGGGAATTTGATAGCAGCCTTCAACTACCTGAAGTGGGGTTCCAAAGAGGATGGAGCTGGACTGTTCTCTGGTGTCAGATGACAGAACAAGGAGAAATGATCTCAAATTGTAGCAAGAGAAATATAGGTTAGAAATAAGGAAACACTTTCACATGAGAAGGGTAGTCATCCAGACCCCTTTGCTCAAGAGGTCTGCTGCCTTCCAGGAGCCAGAATCTGAGATGTAATGGCAAGGATCCCAGTACTGGTCCTCCCACAGACTACTACCCCATGCTCCTCATCCACATAGGGACCAATGATAGCAAGAAATGACCCTGAGAGAATCATGAGGGATTACAAGGCCATGGGGGAGAAGTTCAAGGAACTAGCAGCACAAGTGGTCTTCTCAATCCTCCCAGTTAGAAGCTGAGATCATTGGAGAGAGAAATGCATCAAAGAAGTTGACCAAAGGCTTTGGAGTTGGTGTTACTGTGCTGGCTTTGGGTTCTTGGACCTTGGTATGCAGTTCAATGACACTGGATGCATGCAAGAGATGGTATCCACCTCATGGGCAGAGGGAAGAAACTTCTCCATTAGAACCACAGACTTTCTGAGGAGGGCTTTAAACTAGATAAGCTTGGAGGAGTTGGGGAAGATTCAGCTGCTGAGCCCAAACTCACCACTGAACATAAATCTGCTGATCAAGAGGATTCGCATCAGAGACTCTCTGAGTACTACCAATGCCCAGAGACACATGCAGAGAGACAGAAAACCTGAGACAACTAGGGAAGAGCTGAGCTGTCTTTATAGGAATGTCAGAAGCATGGGCAACAAACAGGACAATAGATTTGGATCAGGCTGCAAGGAGGACAAGGGGAAAGGGACTTAATGGTGGGTGTTAATGGTGGGTGTCTGCTACAGACCACCCAACCAGAAGGAGGAGCTGGACCTCCAATTTGCTGGCCAGCTTAAGGAGGTGGCTAGGATGAGGGATGTCATGTCATGGGTGACTTCAATTACCTGGACATCTGCTGGGAGGAGCAGTTGGCCAAGTCCGAGAGGTCCCGGAGGTTCCTGGTGGAGCTGCGAGACCTCCACTTGGTCCAGGAGGTGCATGGCCTCACTAGGGGGATGCGCTACTGGATCTGGTCCTGGCCTCGGGGGACGATCTGGTAGGAGGGCTCCAGGTAAGGGACTCCCTGGGAGACAGCGATCATCGCCTAATAGAATTTGCTGTCCAGCGCAGTATAGATAGGGCCCACACTATGACTAGGGTCCCAGACTTCAAAAAGGCCAATTTCAGAGAGCTCAGGAGGCTAGTTGAGGAGGCGCTGCAGGACTGTAGGGTTGAGGACATGGGCATCCATGAAGGGTGGGCGTTCCTTAAGGA